>OZ017738.1:384080124-384355124 GCA_963969285.1 Odontomyia ornata
GAGCTACAGGAAAATGAAGGGCTGCATCTTGGTAATAAATTGAGAAAGGCGCACATTTATTTCCATTCTCAAAAAATGAAAGTTCGTTTGGCTGTACAAACTTTCAGCAACTCAGTTGCGGATGCTTTAGATTTTTGTAGGGTGTCTTTACAGTAGAACAGTTTGCTGGTAGCCAGGCAACAGCAAATTTCATTCGTATTTTCAACCAAATATTCGACATTTTAAACTCGAGAAAACTGTCAGCATATCCTCCATCAAAACAAGCTTATGTGAGAAAAATGTAGAACTCATTTATGCCTACTGTTGTGATTATGTTAAGTACATAAAAGAATTGAAACTTCTTTCTGGTAAACTAGTGATTGAATCGAATAGAAGCCTTATTGTTGGCTTACAGAATATAAAAATTTTGTACGAGCGTTTCATTTTGACAAAAACATTGAAATTTATTCCCCTATACAAGTTCAGTCAAGATCATCTAGAATTATTTTTTGGATCAATACGAGCAGGCTAAGGAAATAACAATAATCCAACAGTAAGACAGTTTACATACATTACAAAAAAATTGTATTTCGCACCCTGATTAAAGATGGAGGAATGGGCAACTGCATTCCATTAGAATACATCCCTATGTTAAATGTAAAAAAAAGTTTTACTCTGAGATATCTTTCAATGAGAATGCAGCGAATGACGAATTTATTGCGGAACACAACTTTGCTACACAATTGGAAAACATGTTGTGGAATATGTAGCAGGGTTTGTTGTTTTCAAATTATTCCACGTTCTCAAATGCACTGAATGTATTGCTGCAGTACAAGGTAAAGTTATTGCGAACTCATTAATCAAATTTAAAAACAACAGAGGTTTGAAAGCGCCATCTCAAAGTGTTGCAGAAATTTATAAAAGGACCGAAGAAGAAATAAGAAGAGTTCAACGATGCAATAGCCAAGGGATTCTCAATAAGGAATCTTTTGACAGAATATCTATCACAGTTCAAAAAAAATGCACTGGAAATATTTTATTCCAAGATAAGTCGAAGCACATGCTGGAAACAATGCACTATAGCCTGCTAATCAAATTAATTACAGAAAAATATTTGCAAACTAGATATTATTTTATCGCTAAGAAATCGTCAGAAAAAATATGTCTCCGACAGAAATTCAATAAATTAATTCATTTTTAAGAATGTAGAGCCTACTTCTAAAACGTTTGTCCACTTTTTAAGCACTTCAATTTATTCCTTTCTAAAGCCAGTGCCTTAATTCCGCCAAAGCCGGTCCCAAGCCCGGAAAAGGAAGAAGGAGGTATGGTATAATGATTTCATCAATGGTTGAGATAAAATTAGTTGCATTTTCGTTTACATTCAAACAACTAAGAAACTATAAAGCATTTTTTTAAATATTGCTTAATTTTGTCTGATTTTGATACTTGCAAATAACCCATACGCTCCTATTGAGCCTCAGGATTGAAGAACGAATCAATAATGCGTGTCGTTTATTTTGTAGTTTAAAAAGGAGCTTAATAATTTTCATTGATTTCATATTCATGCAGATTTCAAGTTTTCAAAATTAATGCAAATCCAATATGGACGTTTGAGTAAACGTTTTCGAGGCTACTCTTTTTAAGCTAAAAAGTTTTAACGTGAATTCAACTTATTACTAATAAATTATTTATCTGAGAAAATTTGCAGGAAGCAAACATATTCGGCGTATTCTTACAGCGCCACAAATGCATAGATTATTACAGGTTCGTTTCCCCAAAATATCTACGCCACTGTTAAAATTTTGTTGGTATTTGTAAATTTCTTCAAGTGTTTGTAAAAAGGGGGTGGTTAAGATGCTAAAACGGCTTATCGTCCTCTCTATATCTTATAGCTCTATGGTTCCATGCAACCTTTTAACTTTTTGTTAGGATTTGGCAGCACTCCTATGTTCTGAAATACGTAAAAAATACGTGCGTCTGAGATTTTATTTGCCTTTTGTTTTGTTTTTTGAATACAACAGGCCGTAGCTCAGATGACGTGCCCTGGATCAGCTGACCGGCCCCTGGGAAAATTCAGAAAGTGTGCAACACAGGGTAAATGGAAGGTGTGAATACTATGTGAATGTACTATGGTTCTCAAGTTCAAGGAGGAACTCAATCCTTATTTCAAATACTTGAACTAAACAGCCTGCATAGTTACTATATTCTTGCTGGTGACCTGAATGCCCGACATAACATACATCATAGCTGAACGCCACTAATAATCCAAAAGGATTATTCCTGAAATCGTGGATAAAAGAGAACCAAATTGAATACAGGTGCAATCTATATGGCTCGGAACTCTCTCGGGCTTTCGCTTCCTGCGAATAGCGCCTTCAATGGTCTCAGTCCATATACCGCGCCTCCAATTTTGGAATCCAAGCAGCAACCAACTATCTTCTTTGACCGAGTCCGACCAGCGTTTCCTCAGTTTCCCCACTAGTATGCACCCTTCAGTTCTTCCAACGAATACGTTTTTGGGTATCCATTGTTTGTCCTTACGATGTACGAGTATGTGGCCAACTCATTGCAGCTATGCCAGTCTTACAATCGTTGAGACAGCTTATAAAAAATTTCATACAGCTCATGGTTTTATTGAAATTGCCATTGATCTCCGTCTAGCTACGCTGCGAGTTTTCACCTTAATAATTTTACAAAACCTTACTAAAATCGCGACATGTCTGTGCGTCCTCCATCCATCCGTGCGTGTGGACAGCAATTTTTCTCGCGAACGATATGAGCTGGAAATATCAAATTTTGTGTGTAGATGTAAAATGATGCCTACCTCAAAGTTCAACTAAAAAAGAATTTTAGAGTGCTTTTTAGGATGGTCTCCTCGAACAAGGCAGTGGCCACTGAAAAAACATTCCATTGAAGGTAGCCGACATGGGTATCAAATGAAAGGTTCTGATAAGAGCTTTTCAAATTAAACTGTCATTTTTGGCTTCAGTGGGCGCACAGGGAGGGGAAATACACGAAAAATTAGTGTCCCTCCCTCGCGATTGGATACCTGTGATCTAGGAAATCTAAAACAAGTTGGGTAGACAGACCGATGCTCATGTCGGAAGGGTTTTGTACTCTACTTACAAAATGCAGTAACCAGTAACGAATAAAATCAAGAAACATGTCATGTTCGAGGATCATAATATTATTAGCAAAGTTGAAAGAATTTTGACTTCTGAGGTATTTGTTATATTTATACCCATAAATATCTCCCTTGATAATTTTTTCAGATTTTTTAGATCACGTCTGTCCATTCGCGAGGGAGGAAACACATTTTTCATATATTTCCACCCCCCCCCCTGTGCCCCCACTGAAGCAAAAACTGTCAGTTTAAGACCTGTTTTGAAAAGCTCTCATGGAGAACTTTCAGTTGATACTCATATCGGTTACCTTGCATGAAATTTTTTTCAGGGGCCACTCCGCTGTACTGTAATCATCGATTTATGTCCTGTTTTTTCGAATCTTAGAATGGTTACAAAGCCCTTTTGCTAGGAGCTCTCTCCTGCCTCTTCGACTTGTTTCATGTACTCATCTTCATGATACCTATCGTTTCTGAAATTTTCATGCAAATCCTAGCAAAGCTGTAGTGTCTAAGTCGGTAAAAAGCGCATATAGCTCCATAGCCATATGTTTCGATAGTAATACAGGGCATATTGTTCCATAGTAATACAGGAAAATTCAAATCGCTTTAACTTCTTTAAATACTATTCGATCTCTATGAAACTTTCAGAAAAGATCAATCTCATAAATAGTCATCTGTTTGCTAAATTTTATTGAATTTAAGGGTACCGTTTAGATTTTATTCAAGAAAACATAAAATCGATAAATCATACTTTTACTAAAAAATAAATCATACTATTACTAAAAAAGTTGAGTGAATTTCGACTTCTCATGTATTTGTTGTTGTTGTACTCATAAAGGCCTACATTTATGATTTTTTTCAGATTTTTCGGATGGAAGGTGTTCAATCGCGAGGGGGGGGTACGCGAAAAGTTCGTACATTTCCCCTTCCCCTGCCCCCCTTGGTACTTGTAAGGCAATTTTGAGACTTGTTTTGAAGAGATCTCATTGAGACCTTTCCAATGACACCCTACTTGACTACCAATGGTAAAAATTTTTTTTTGAGGGGTCACCTCCTTATATGGGGAGACCCCCCTTAAACCCCTTTGAAAATGTTTTTGACCTTTGAATTTTCAAGAAGTCACCACTTCTGACCTTTTCACAAAGATTCATGGCTGTAGCTTTTATAGTTTCGGAGAAAAAGTGCTGTGACATACAGACGGACGGACGGACAGACGGACACAGGTCGTGATTGCAATAGGGTTTTGTATTTTAGCACAAAACCCCTAAAAAATTATGAAGTCAGTTTCAGTCAGTTTCTGTTTGTCCCTTGTTGAAGCTACGGTGTGTGGCATAGCATTATCATGAAGAAAAATTACCTCTCTAGTGTGCATGCCTCGTCTTCTGCTTAAAAGGAGGTTTTTACTGACTGTAATAACTGATATCTGGAACAATTAACTACCGATCACGTTCAATATGGTCTCGAATGGTACGGATGTTCTCATCTGTAAGATTCATCTTTGGACTTCAATCATGATTTTCGTTTTGGAAACGTTTTTGCCTATCCTGAAATCCCCTGGCCCATGCATACACTCAATTCTGAGACGATCTAGTGGCCCCAAACGGCGCCTTTAAACGAGTAAAATTTCCTACGGGTTAATGCCTTCATTGGATAAAATCTTTATGATGGCGTGCTTTGTGGCAAGTGGACATGCCTGTTTCTCAGACAAAACTAAGTTGTCGCTAACTGAGTCGATTTTCCCACTCCAACACCGACCGAAATACAGTTTATATTTGATTCACCCTCGTACTTACAATTTGAGATATTATCATGACTAATTGCCACGGATGTATCTTGGCGGGGCTTACACCGCAATCTATTTTATTGGCCTCATCCATAGGTTTCACTTATAAAATATAAAGGAATATATAGCCGGAACGTATGAGCGAGCAGTGCAGCATACGTGCAAAAAGTGCTAAGGAACGGACAAATAGCTCAGATTGATATGCAAAAGTTAAAATATGTAGTTCATGGCGCTTAAAAAGAAGCGATTTTGTACTGATTGTAGGCATGTTTTGGCAGGAATCGTTTATTTAAGTTTGATTAAAAAAATTATTCAATGTAACTCATTCATTGGATACATATATACAAAAACCCACGTCATCAATGAGATGGCTTAATATGATCGCCGTGTAGTCTATACTTCTATACAGAACTATGAGCAGATGCTCGAAAGAACTATGGGCTGATGTCCTCCGTAAGGAGCATTGAAAGTAGTTGGAACAGGAGCAGACACGAGGATTTCTATGAATTGCATTCATATATCAAACAGTCTTTAGGTGTGATACCCTCCACTCTTCTGCTAGAGAATGAACAATATCTATTTGCATAGAAGGCAACATGGAGTCGGTCAATAAAGAGGAGGGAAGCGTCACTCTCTCAACGATTGGTAACATTTTTGGTAGAAAGACACAAAGATCAGGCACGTTGTGCACCTATTCCTTAGCTTTAGGCCATAGGCTCACTTAAAGGCATGGTAAAACCAGCTTCTACGCAACCTTTCTGCAGAAGTGACATCAATTTTTTTGCCATGACCTAGACAAAAGTGGTAAGTCACAGTCTCTCACTCCCTCTTTTTATCTCTATCTCTAGATCTCTCTCCCTCCCTCTCTCTGTGTATTTTCTAATAGACTTTTTGTCTGCAAGAGGTGAACTTTTTTGTCTGCAAGAGGTGGAACAAGCGGTGTGTTTTAAAAAATTCAAGCGCAATCTCCGGAAATTTTAATCAGAGATATGATTACATCGGTTGGTCAGTGGAATCATGTTGTATCTTTTGTTTTGACCACACTGAAAGATAGAAAGGACATAATAGAGTATCAGGAGGCATTGAACGTGGAAAGTCCCCTTCCTTAGCAATCCCTCGTATCGTTTTTACACGAGCAGGAGCCCTTATCTTTCATAAGTGTCCCGAGGCGAACTCTATTAAGTCTTTTTTATGTTTTTTTTTGTGTTTGGGAGGAGGAGGGAGATGTTTAGTAGAAATTCTAGTCGCTAGAGAGCATCAAGGTCAAAAACTCTGTGCGTAAGTGACATGAATGTCACTGAGCTATCAACCAGAGAACCCAGCCTGGAACTGTTAGACACATTACTTGGGACCAGGTCTCGTTTTATTACGCCGTGAAGCGCCTTTGAGCTGGAGATACCTTTTTTAGCGAGAAGGGAGGGGGGGGGGGGGGGGGTGAGGAATTGTGCCCGACTGCTGTGAGTCTTTTTTATCTTTTAGGACTGCACAAGCATAATGTGCCACCTGGTTCTATTTGTCAACCGATTCAAGCATCACCACGACTAGACTATCCGGGGTGAGCTCTTTTGTCTGACTGCATAGGACCCTTAGCAGCCTCTCCTATTTCGTGGACGCAAAAAATGTTTGGCAGGCATTTTCTACTTCTTCTAGGTAAAACTGTTAACCGTGACTTACCAATCTTGTACAGGTAGGACTGAAAACATCCATGTCCGTCAAAAGCTCACCATGCGTACAATTCAGCCAAGGGGATGAGGTGTGCAATCCACCTTCCCTTCGAACAATTCACCCAAAATTGCTGCCAATCGTTTGGTGAGAGCTGTCTATTCTCGCGGGCAACCATCTTCCTAATTTCCTCGTTTTGACGCAGGTAAATAGTGCTCTCCAGCAAGGAGGGCAACGAATATAAGTCAACTCAGAACCGATACTCCCGAGGAGCCTTCTTAGCCACTGCCCTGATTTGCTCAGAGAAACTCATCTTCGAGTCGATCAGTAGTTCCAGGTACTTCATCACTGGCTTCAATTTGATTAGTTTGTCCCCAATACTGATCATCCTTACTCTAGGGATTCTCTTCTTTGTCAAGGTGGCAACTTTGGTTTTCGCCAGTGCTAAACAAACCCGTGAGCAGTCATCCAGTCTCTCACGCGACGCATGAGCATACTTAGCCTAAGTTGCACTTCAGCGGTGCGTCCAGTGACCAGACCTGCAACATCATCTGCTAAGCTGCTCAAGCGTGACTCATTTGGCATCTCTAGTCTCAAAAGCCCGTAGTAAGACACGTTCCGCAGGTCTGGACCAAGGATAGATCCCCATGCAACATCTGATCTAACTTTCATCCTTTGTTGCCCCTATGTCGTGTCGTAAAACAGTCTTTGATCCTTCAGTTCGACCCTCAAAAGCCGCATTAGATATTTTGAAGCTTAAAAAGGATTTTCCCGCGTATCCAGGATATCGACCCATCTAGCAGAGTTGAAGACGTTGTTAACGTCGAATGTCAACTACAGGAAGATCCATTGCTTGGTGAGGATATATACCGCTACCTTCTAAACCGCGCTCACGACCTCTGCAATTACATAAATGGTGGAGCGTCTTGCTCTACAGCCATTCTGCCAAGGAGAAAGGTCCCCAGCAGCACGAATCGCGTCAGTGAGTCTCCCTTGATGAGTTTCTCCAGCGCTTTCCCTGCAGTGTCTAGCATGTATAACAGGCGGTATGAAGACGGTAATCCGGGATTTTCCCTTCCCTTGCTGATCAACACGAGCACCACCTTCTCCAATTGTACCGGAAAAACTCCATCTCGTAGGCAACTGTTGCATATGCTAAACAGCAAGTCAGAAAAATTGTGATAGACATGTTGCAACACCTCAGCCGTAACACCATTATCTTTCTTGTTTTCCACGATAGGACTGCCTCTTCCAGTTTTTGCTGTGTGAAGAGGGAGAACTTGGTTGCTGTTTCACAGTGAGTTCCGTTAACAAGAACGTGTTGGGTGGTGATGAGTGGCCACACTACCTCGTCCATCTTTTCCACTTCATGAATACAAGATGTCCGTAGGGTACCAAGCTTCCACATAACAAACTAATAGTCAAAGCCCTACGGATATTTGTTTGCATAAATCGAGCCAGCAGTGAGCCTTGCTGTTGTTAATCAATTTACGTAGGCATTTCCTGGCCAACTTATACGCTGCTACTTGGTTGCATGTCTCGTTATGGTTTCGTGCCCATTTAGCCTCACGTCGAAGCTTGTGACACTCCCTACGCTTTTAAGCGATTTCAATCGACCACCAGTACACTAGGGGCTTACCATGCCGGGGTTTTCGATGGTGAATAGAAGCATTGCAAACACTAGTGATGATTCTCATAGTTGAGTTCACCACGTCTTGAGCTATGAGTCCTTCCATCCCCTGCAAATCTCTCTGCAGCGGAGCACTTGCTGTCAGCACCTTGATGAACCTCTCAACGTCCATCCTTCCGGTAGTCTACCCATTTGTAGAAAGTCGAAAGCATGGATGTCGGAAGACTACATCACAAATCTCAAGCAGAATGCATTGATAATCACTGGCTGAGTAGCCCTCTAATACGCTCCAGTTATGTATCCTCTGTACTAAGGACTCCGAGACAAATGTCACGCACGATATGGCTCCTTCACAGCCAGTACGGCGGAAAGCCGGCATATTTTCGATGCTAGTACGACAAGCGCCATCCTGGTCACGATTTCTAGAAATCTTTATCCTCGTGGATGTATTTGAGACATGCCCCGTTCAATTGCTTTAGTGTTGAAGTCTCCCCCAACGAGCGCGTTGCCGTCTATGTTCAAGACAGCGCTCTCCAAAGCATTAAGCTTTGCTTCAAAAGATGATATTGATTCGTTCGGCGTTAAGTACACACTAAAAAATGTGGTCCCTGAGCACCGAACCGACACGAAACCAACTCCCCATTCATACCTCTTCGCCTGAAGATCATTGTTTCGAACGTAGATGGTGGAAGTAACAGTTTCATCAGGATACCTTGATGCAGAACTTTTATCATGGTGTTGCTGACTCAGCAGCATATAGTCGGCTTTTATGTCCCCTCGCACAGCACACTGTGCTGTTGGTTTAGCTGCAGGATGTGGCCCATCAAATTTCCGGATTTGCCTTGGCTAGTGCTACTTAAAAACCCGACATTTCCCTGATCTCAAGACATGCTTTAGGTCTGGTTTTTGATCAGCATTCTTACAAAGAATACAGTGTGCCTCCTTCCATTCTTTGCATTCTTGTGTGGTGTGACCATAGCCAAGACGTTTGAAAAATTAAAAAGGCGCTACTCTTTGCCGTATCCTGCAGACCCTATCATATTTTGCTGTTATTTAGAAATGGTTCGGCGTGGTGTTCGGCTAAGTCAATGATGGCTATGCGTTGTTCTCTATATTTCCTAGTGTCAGCCTCACTTTGATCCTGCCCACGCTAGGGAACTCCCTTTTGATGACCTCTTCTACCTCGGCCAGGCCCGTCACGCAGCCAATATCTCCTTTTTTGATCGTTGTCATCGGCGTCCTCTTCGGCTAAGTCAATGATGGCCATGCGTTGTCCTCTATAGTTTCCTAGTGTCAGCCT
The DNA here is from genome assembly GCA_963969285.1 of Odontomyia ornata. Classification (NCBI taxonomy): domain Eukaryota; kingdom Metazoa; phylum Arthropoda; class Insecta; order Diptera; family Stratiomyidae; genus Odontomyia; species Odontomyia ornata. The sequence goes on from OZ017738.1 coordinate 384,089,603, forward strand.
CACTTTGGTCCTGCCCGCGCAAGGGAATTCCCTCTTCTACCTCGGCCAGATCCGTGACGCACTCAATGTCTCTTATTTTGATCGTTGTCAATGTCAATATCTCTTATTTTGATCGAGTCTGCCGAGAACTTTCTTTACTGCGTGGCAAAATATTTCTATATTGTCAAGTCTTAGCTGGAAGTGATGTATCAAGTATACTCAGACTAACTGCGGAGTAGTCGAGAGCCTATGTCCGTTTGGGAGTCCCATATTCAGGGCCTACATAAAAAATATCAACGTGAATATTGTTAAAGATCAAAGTATATCCTTTTCCTTTTACTTTGCGTTGACTGTTAGTCCTGTTATCACTGCGTTGTTATGAAAAGATAATAGACCACATCTTTTGAAATTTCAAAGTAGTATTTGCTTTATAAATTCATTTCAACGATTAACTACACTGTGACAAAAGTATTGCAACATGCGGCAAAGTATTGCAACAAAATAATTAATTCAGAAATGAATAATTAAAATATATAAGAAATTGAAATGCTTTAATAAAATGGTATGTTAGTAGTCCATATTGTTGCCTATTGCATGAATAACTGCCTGAAATGCTTTAATAAAATGGTATGTTAGTAGTCCATATTGTTGCCCATTGCATGAATAACTGCCTGAAACCTGCAGGGGCCACTAGTTGTTGTATGTAATCTAATAACGCCGATTTCCAAAGTCCTTCAATCTCTTCAATTGTTTCTTCTCGTGTCCTTTTCATGTTGATTTTACGAGAACGCTTCAAGTAGGACCAAATATTTTCAATAATCTTTAGATTAGGACTTTGAGGTGGCCTACTTAGAGCGTTGATACCAACGCCATTGAGAATTTGTAACATGTCTTCCCTTATCGCACGGAGCTTTGTCGTGTTGGAAAGTTCAGTCGATAGTTTTCTGCAGCCTATCGTCTGTAAATTTAATAATAGAAGATAAGGAACTTGCGTTAAGGTTCCATTAACAAGCGGAACTAAATCTCCAAGGCCATGAAAGCAAACACATCCCCAAAACATATGAGTAACTGAGCCGCCTGCATGTCTCTGCGTAGGTTTTTTGGTAATCGATTTTCTTTGTTTTGGTTGTAATCGCTTAAATTGTTTTCCATAATGGCCATGAAATAGAAATGAGCTCTCATCTGTCCACAAAATATTTTTCTAGAATCCCAGTGGCTGATTTAAGTGCTCTTTGGTAAACTGTAAGCGTTTCTTTTAATTGGCTTCAGAGATAAAAGAAGTTTTCCGCGTGCGCGTGACATATACGTTTTGATGCCAACTTCCTTGCATCTTCTTCTTAAAGTTTGATTACTAATCTTTTTGGCTGATGCCCTAGAAACAACCTTATAGGATGAATCTGGATTTTTTTTTGATCGTGTTAACAAGATTTCGGTCTTCTTTGTCAGTAGTTACGCGTTTTCGTTCACTCTTATTTTAAGTTTTTAGTGTTCCGTCTGTTTTTTTTTCTTTTACAGTCCCTTTTTATAGCACATCTGTTAAATTTATAGCCTAAAAAGATATCAGCTGCTGAAACACCGTTTCTGTATTTTTCAACAATTGTGGTTCGCCCTTCGATTGTCAGTTCCCTTGTTTTAACCATTTTGATGTATTTAAAAAAAAAAACTTTAATATTCAACAAACTTTAGCAAAAAAATTATTTTAGAAATGATGATCAGTCTGTACGAATAAATGATATCACAGCAACTACCAAATATACATCCTGTGTTCGATGCTTCGGTGTTCATCTTAATCAGTATCTGTTCTATACGGAACATGTCAAAATCATGCTCAGCAAAGCACAATAGGTAGTCACGGCCCTATAAAGACTCTTTCATTCCAGATACATTCATCAAAAGATCAAAATTATCTGTTAGAAGGCCCTAGTTCGAGCAGTTTTGACATATGGATGTTAGATCTGGTACAACCAGAGTGCTAGTACTATGGAAAAGTTCAGAGTTTTCGAAAGGAAATTTCTTCATGCCTGTATTGGTTTGTACAGAAACCGTGAGACGGATTGGAAGCACTATATATCGAATAAAAGAATTTATCTAACTGCGAAAGTGACGAGAGCGATATCTTCATATTGAAACTTGTTCGGAATCATATCGCAAGATCTGTAACTGTGAGCGAAAACCCTTAGATTTCACAGCCGTTCCACCCTAAAGACGGATCTACTGCGCCTGTTCTCGCTACTGGCTTCTTCCTCCAGAAGCATTCGTGTATTTGGATATGAATCGATATTTTTTAGATTCTGACGGCATCCCAGTCATATATCACATATATAGACGCGGCACCGATAATTAGATAAAATACCCTCCGAATTTGAGTTCACGAGACCAAAAATTCCAATGGAAATACTCATTTGCCAGATTCGTTGAAACTGGTCGAGCTGAGACCGAGCAGTCTAGGTATTGGTGGCTGAATGACTATGTCTAAATTATACGTGTTTATTTTCAGTTTTTGTGTTTTTCGGTGCTTAGTTTTTGAGTTTCAGCTAATTATTGCTGCATTTAGTGTTGTTGTTTATTTGTGTTAAAAATTAGTGATAGGTTAGGTGAATGCTATGTTTATTATATTAGGTTTAGAGATAACGTTAAAAACCTAGGTTAGGAATATTGTGATAGAATTTTGTGGTATAAGATAAAGTTTTTTATTGAATTTTATTGGAATTAGGTTATAACATATTAGGTGTAGGATGAAAGTTTAATGTTATGTTAAAATTATAAATAATTTTGAATAGCGTAGGATGGTTTTTTCTCGTTTTTCCAATCAAATCATAAAATATGTAAGAATCTTAATTAACTGAATTTGCTATAGTTTTTTGATAAGATGTGCCATTAAGTTTTTGTATTGTTATTGTTTGGAATTTGCTTTCTATTCTTTTAAAATTTATAACGATTAGTATTGAATAAAGCGCTTTTAACTTTGGGTTAAAAATTTCATAAATTACCGAATCTTTTTAGAGGGCACTTTTGACCTACGTCCAAAATTTCATTATTCTGATTTGAACAGTTTGCAGGAAAACTTGTTGTAACATACAAGTGGAAGGTCGGACAGACAGGTCGTGGTTTTAGTAGGGCATAGCAAAATAATTTTATGCAATACCCTAAAAATAGGTTAATAAAAGGGAAAAATCTTACAATGATAAAGAGAGAGAGAGAGAACATATACGAAGGAATATCAAGTAAAAACTGAACAGCGAAATTAAGGGAAAGTTGGATTGATACCAGACGAAACTACAGCAGTTGACGAACGCCTAAGAAAATAGGGGTACTAAATTGGTAATAATTTTAGTTTAGAATACTTATTAAGCTCTATTTTAAACGAATTGTAAATCTCTCTAGCATTTGAAATAGTATGTTTTTGTACTTTTCCTATGCAGAAATTTAGTACAGCTTGATTTTTTTAGCGGCGGTTTGGCGCAGGATTTGAACAACGAGTTTAAGTTTAAAGATTTATATCCTTTTATTCAAAGAGGAAATGAACGCGGGAAATAATCTTCAGAAGTCCTTGAAGATACGAGGTTAGAGATTTAATTATATATTTTGGAAAAATTGGTTTTGTAACTGTTTTCTTGCGAGATTAAACATACAAACGAGGCAGCAAGTTTTGAATTTTAGGAAGCACCTCATTTTTTCATGAATTACGTTTGCAGCAGTTATACTTTTAAGTTAATAGAGCATTGTTTCCGCAGTGACCTACGAGTATTACAATTAACCTCTAGAAGAGTTGATTGCAATTGAACAATTATTTTACTTAGACATTCACTAAAATTAACACAAAACGTGATGGTTCTATGTCCTATAAATATTTTATTATTATGATTATTGCATTCCTAGAAGAAAAAACATGCTGTAAATATCTAAATTTTCTACTGTGGTTGATACCTATACAGCTGCTTTTATAGGAGCCATGCCGATAAAACATCTTGAACATAAAATAACTCTGTTGCTGTATCCTATCACGGAACTATGAGTATATGCCCAAGCTTCTCTCAACCATAAAACTATAAAAACTATAAAACTTTTCGTAAGGAAACTTTCGTTCAGTTAATGTCTTTTCAGTCAATCGCGTTTTCAACTTCAGACAGCTCAAATTTTTTCCCTTTTACGAGTATAACCGCTCTCTCAAGGCTGGCTGTCAATAAATTACAATCACTGTAGTTGCCATATTGATCTCGGGGAAATTTAAATATTTTCCCTCTACATTGAGATGAATACCCTGAGTGGTTGTAAATGCGGGAAAATATATCAACAAATAAAAAGATGATGGTCTGGTTATGGTTGTGTTTATTACGTCCGACTACCATTTATGTGTAAGCAGCTCAGGAAAAAAAGATTGGTAGCAATTTTCCGCATAATAAATGACTCCTGTAATAATCCACTTAGCATATTCCGGGAAGTGTCGTGGGCCCAATTTCCTTTAAATATGGTAAGGGGAACGATAATTTCAAAAAGGTTAGTGTTGATGTGCTACAGGACTTATGAAAATTATTTTAGGGATTGTGGGTTCAAGGTGATTTTGGGATCAAAGTGAATATTTGACTTGGTGGATGATTGTGTAAAGAGATATGAATTGAGTTTAAGTTAAACTTGGGCTGTTAAATAGAATACATTGCGAGTTATAAAATAAATTAAGACAGTGATTAAATTGCCTGATGGTTATTAAGTCTCTAGAATTATTTGAAATTATATTTTTTGATAAAAAAATTCATGAAGTTTTAAAGGGAGTCCCACATATGGAACTGCCCTTTTAATTTTTTTTTTAACCAAAGACAATTAAAAAGTCTTTCAGGACCAAATGTCAAAAAAAGGTTACTGTGTTTAAAAGAGCGGGGGGATAAAATATAAGAAACATTTGTGTCTTCATCTTGCAATTGGATATCTTTAAGCCAAAAAATCTCGACAAATCAGGGATGGTCTTGATGAGTACAAGCGCAACAAATACCTGCAAAGTCAAAATTTGGGAAACTTTATTAGCAATAGTATGACTTGTGAACTTCAAATTATTGTTCATAAAACCTGGACCAAAAACCTCTATACGGCTGTCTTACTAACAAGTGCAAATACCCTCAAAATTTCTTGGCAATCGAGATTCAAACAATAAAATTATAGTCGATTGAAAATCGTTCAACTACAATAACAACCATATGTGAAATTAGGAAAATAAGCATTTCTAAGGCGTCTTTGAGGTGTTTGAGCACTAAAGATATATTCAGATTTTCAAGGAAATTTCGGGATAGCTTACGGTATTGATATGTCATTGATATTGCTCAAACTATGACGTCAATATCCTTCTTCTTCTTCTTCTTCTTAGCACTACAGCCCCTCTCGGACTTTCGTTTCCTGCAAATAGTGCCTCCAACTGTCTCGGTTCATTGACAGTGCTCTCCAATTTCGAAATCCGAGCAATGATGAGCTGTCTTCGTCGACCGAGTCAGACCAGCGTTTCCTCGATTTTCCCCACTGGTCACCGGCCTTCAGTTCTCCCAACGAATACCTTCTTGGGTATCTGTTTTTCGTCCATAAGATTCATGTGGCCAGCCTTTTGCAGCTTTCACAGTCTTACAATCGTTGAGGCCTCCAGCTTGTCAAAAATTTCATACAGCTCATGGTTGCATCGAATTTGCCATTGGTCCCCGTCTAGCTTCGCTACGATAATTCACCTTAGGACCCGTCGCTCAAAAGCGTTCAATATATGCGCAGATGCTTGGGTTAGGGTCCATGTTTTACACCCATAGCATAACACAGGTCTCATCACCGGTTTGTATACTTGGAGTTTTGTTTTCCAGTGTATGCAGCTGGTCTTCAAGATTGTCAAAACTGAATAAAATATTTTACTCGTGAGCTGTATTCTTCGTTTTCGTTATTTTTGCACCTAAATACACAAATTCGCTAACATTTTCGATACAATATTCGCCAAGTTGGATATTTTGTGTACATTAGGTATTTTTCCTCGACTGCGTCATGAGTTTTGTTTTATTTTCATTGATTTGAAGCCCTACTAGTTTTGCTTTGCTGTCGAGTTTCAGCAAGAGTTCTTTGGCAGTTGTTAATGACCGTGACAAAATGTTTATGTCGTCCGCATAGGCTATTACCTGGCTTGACTTGAATAGTAATTTAGCTCGCGTATCGACAGGTAGCTTCCTTATGACGTTCTCCAGAGCCAAATTGAATAGCAATGGGGCCAGGCCATCTCCCTGTTTTAGTCCGATATTTGTATCAAAGGCATCGGTGAGTAGGTTATTGATGCAGACTTGAGAGATCGTCAACGTCATTGTCAATTTGGCTGGGATGTCAAAGCAAAGGATTATTTGGTACAGTACGTTACGAGCAATACTGTCGCATGCTTGCTTGAAGTTAACGAAAATTTAGTGAACGTCTATATTGAACTCCCAGCACCTTTCAAGTACCTGCTTGACTGTAAACAATTGGTCTATCGTCGATCTGCCTGCTCTAAAACCACCTTGATACTCCCCCAATAATACTGTTGGTGTATGATCCGATTTAAATCCGCCATAGACGGTCCCAAGCCCGTTAAGGAAAGGAGGAGGGAACCCTTGTTTCCCCAACCCATGGCTTCCATAATTCCCCATCCCAAACCCCCCAATTAAATGGTGGTAAAGACTCTCGGGGTGCACATTGGGTTTACTGGTTCCCCAATAATGTAACATTAAATGTCGAGAAATGCTAATAACTGTAAATATATCTACAGCTCTGCTACTAAATCCTACCTATACCTCCTTTGTGAGGTCATAAGAGGGTGAAGGTGAATTTTCCGTGCCTGATAATGGAATTGACGTAATAACCATGCCACCAGAATGGAGTTGGGTGACGGGCTAACTCTGCGTCCCTGGAAAACCTTTAAATGTTTCGAAATCTGTATATGGACCTTGGAATGGATCGGACTCACGGCAACGACCTCGCAAACGAAAAAAGGACTTTGGCATTGAATTCTGGAATGTCAGATCACTCAATTGCCCTGGCGCTTTTAAGGACCTTTTACAACAGGCCAGTCCATATCAAATACTGGCAGTCCTGGAGACGAATCGAACTGGAAACGACAATCAAGACATGAGATCGCACACAATATTCAAAAGTGGGAAGCCTACTGGAAAACGAGAATTCGGAGTGGCCTTCATTGTGGATAGGAAGCTCAAATCGCATGCTATTGATTTTAAGGCAATCAATGAACGGTTGTATGTGATGCGTATAAAAGCAAATTCTTCAAAATCTGGCTGATTAATGTTCACGCCCCGACCGAAGAAAAGGGCGAAGAAACGAAGGAAACGTTCTACAATCGCCTGAAAAAACTGGTTGACTCATTGCCTACAAACGACACAAAAATAATTCTGGGTGATTTCAACGCTAAGGTTGGCAATAAGCTATCTCATCGGGGAACGACTGGAGGATATAGCCTCCACGATGAAACAAATGACAACGACCAGCGCCTGATTGACTTTGCATGTCGCAGAAATCTAGTCATACGGTTGACTTGCTTTTTGAATTCACTATTGTTCCCCATCTTGCTTTGCTCTAGCTTAACACCTCTGGACCCGGCTTTTGAAAGCATCCAATATGTTTGTGGATGTTTGAATTAGGGTCCATGTTTTGCACCCATAACATAGCACAGGTCTCATCACAGATTTGTGGACATAGAGCTTTGTTGTTTTTTGTGTATGGTGCTGGTCCCTAAGATCTTAAAAACTGAATAGAATATTTTATTTGTTAGCAGTATTCTTTTGCAAATTTTGTATCTTTCATTAGTAGTTCCCGTTATTTTTGCACCTAAATGCACAAATTTTCTCACATTTTCGATAACGTAGTTGTGAAGTGTAATATTTTGAATATTTGAAGTATTCTTCCCCAACTGCGTCATGAGTTTTGTTTTCTTTTATTGGTAAGTTGATTATAGGCGTGAACTTGTGAGGTTACCAATATCAGTGTCATATTAGTTGTACGGACTTATTTGGCTGGGATACCAAAGCAAAGCATTCTTTAGCACAGAAAGTTACGATCAATGCTGTCGTATGCCTGCTTAAAGTAAACGAATATTTGGCGCACGACTATATTGAACCCCTAGCATTTCACAAGTGCCAAGCAATTGGTCTTTCTTTGACCTACTTGCTCTGAAACTAACATACTTTTGGCATAAAAAGAAGTGATATGCTTTTATAGTTTTCACACTATAGCTTATCACCTTTTTGTGGATAGGAAGCGTGATTGATTGGCTCTACTCTTTCGGCATATGTTCTTGTTACCAAATATGCTGGATGACTTTATCGATAATATTCTGAACACCACTGCCATCATATTCAATGAGCTTGATCAGAATCTCATAGATGCCCCGTGGTATATGATTCGTTTGGGCTTTGATTGTGGAACAAATTTCATCCAGAGTTAGTGGAGCAAATGGAAACTCTCTAGGAATATCTATTGGTTCCGATGCTCTGGAGCTTTGCTTAGAATTAAAGAGGTTCTTGAAATATCATGCCCATCTTTACTTAATCCTGTTTTGGGTTGGTAACTACGTTTCAGGCTTTTCACTACTTTGTATGCTTGTCTTGAGTTGCTGCTCACTACACTTAAATCAATGCTTTTCAATTGGTTTTAATAGTATTTTCTTTTCTTCTGGTTCTGTTTTTTTATCTAAATATTGTTTGCACGCCTGATTACTTTAACCCAACACATTCTGGTACTCATCATCGGACCAAGCACTTCTTTTGCGTCGGGCATGATGTTCAATTGTCTGTTATAGCACGGTCTTAATCGCCACTGCCACTTTCATTCATAGCTCTGTGCTTGTTTTCAGCGATATATCTGATAGAATAGGAGCTAACTGGTTGTCAAGGGTCTGCATGAAATGTTTCGCCACAGACGCTGTGGGCAGCCTTCCAATGTCAAATTGGTCTTCGCTGAATACACCTTTCACATACGACATCGATAGGTTTATTTGACCTAGTAATGATCCGAGTTGCAATTGGCTCCTTGGTATGTACGAACCTAAAGCATGCTCAAGGCCCCTCTTTTTTGGATCAGAACATGTTCGATTTGGTCTCGTGTGTTGATATCCAGTGATATCCAGGTCATTTTATGCATTCGTTTATGTGGAAAGTACGGTGAATGTGACTAGATGCTTGCTACATGCAAAGTCAATGAGGCACTGGCCGTTCTTATTTATTTTATCGTACAGGTTTATCCACCAGTCGTTCCCTGATGAGAAAGCTAATTGTCGACCTTTGCATTTAAATCGCCCAGAATTATTTTTGTGTTGAGTATAGGCAATGAATTTATATTCTCGAGGTAGCCGTTTTGTTTGTCTTTATCACTGCCTTAGATAGGGCTGCCTAGAAGCAACCTTTATTGACTCTTCCTTGTTTCTTCTCGGCTTTTCCACGTTCTCTTCAATTGAGCTGCAAGCCAATTTTTCAATGTAATTAGGTGGCGTTGGGAACACTAGCGTGCCCCCAGAAGGCCTGGTCTTTTGCTCTTTCCCTGATATTTTTTGCATTTTATTCTACCGCTTGCACATCTAGTGCATCTTGTAGTATTTCTCGCCTTTATTTTTCAGGACACTCTGGCATTCGAATCGTTTTTTGCCGCTCCTGAGCGCCGCAAACTCTGTTTGGACAAGACTGACCATTGCGCTTCGTTTTTGTCTATATTTGCTATTGTTGCATACGGCAGTAAAGTCAAATTAAAATCGTTAAGAGTCTGGCACATTAGACACACACACGTCATGATACACCCTGCGGTCCCCCTGATATAAGTAAATACAAGTGCTAGTCCCGGCCTATATTGAATTTCCCTTGTTAACCGACCGAACCTTAAATTTCTTACTTGTTAGAGTTATAAAGAAAGCAATAGATAATAGATCGGCATAATATGTACTTCAATAACTTGTTCAGTACACTTATGACTTCCTACAGATAATTATTCAAATCCTCATTAGTCTCCTTTTGACAGCAAACAGATTTTTATTTGATATAAGTTTGACCTGAACTAATTCTGCAATCTTTTTGTTAGGCAATAATCTTTTCATGAACTGTTGAAACTTTCACTAAAATTCTATTAAAGAGTCCTCACTGGTTGCTGAATTCCTCTTATTAAAAGTTATTAGTTTATTGGAATAAATTAAAGTATAAATACCCAAATCTCATTTTGCATCCAAACATATAATAACAAGTGACTAATGACTGAAATCAACTCAGCATGTTGATTGAGTAATATAAATTATTCAATTTAGCCGAAATTTAATTTCAGCTAAAGGAATGCCGACTTTAATTTCTCAAATCAATTACAGCCATTCTTCACATAGTTTGTAATTTGCATAACAATGAAATGACAAACATTTCGATTTAAGCGTAACAATAGGAACATTTTCAGCGTTCATCTAAACAAGTAGGATCACTTTCAAAGATTCGCATAGGAAAACTTTCTTTCAGTATCCACAACTTCACAAGTGTCCGACACAAAGCAACTGTGAAGAAAGAAATTTATTTTTTCGGTCATATTAAATTCTGTATATAAAAGCGAATCAAAGAAAAAAAAACAACTTACTTCCATGGAAGAAATTTAAGTAAAGAATTCCTCAGTATTCACCATCACTCAACGTTCACTCGACTGTCGGTGTAGAGATTTCTTGAGATCCTTCGAAAAAAGTTCTTTAGGCATTTCTTTGAAATAGATTCGCTACGATGAAATCTCTTTGTTAAATACGAAGCCTGGTTCGCTCTTCTTACCCGCTGTCGTTGCCTTCTTTGTGCTGATAAATACTATCATCGTCGGAGTGTAGTAGGCGAACGTGAAATATTGATTGTTTCCGATTACAATGGGAGACTGAAGCGTTCGATGTAAATATTTGGTTTTCCATTCAATGACATTTTTCAAGGAAATATTTGAGTTTCCTGGTAAAAAAAAGTGATGAAAAAACGTTTCAACACTCAAAAATCTCTTTAGCGCTCCCTTTTGCTATTCAAATTGCATTCAAGATTAATCTTGGACTAGAGAAGAAGTACTTGACGGAATATCGTGAACAAAGGAACCACCAATTATCCTTTGTGAGCGATATTACTTTATGTGTTGGAAGCATAGCTGATGATTTGGTCAAAATATTCAACTGAATTGTACTAAGCAAAACAAAACTATTGCGAAAAGTAAGAAAAGCTGAATAACTAGAGCCAATGGGAAAATTAAGGATCACCGAAACAATCGACAGCCCACTAGTATCCTTTATGCATCATTTTGTTTTCTTCTCCTTCTGCGTAGCATTACAGTCCCTCTCAGGCCTTCGTTTCCTGCAATAAGTGCTTCCAACTGTCTCGGTCCCCCAATTTCGAAATTCGACCAGTGATGAATTGGCTTTGCCGAGGGAGTAACACCAGCGTTTCCTAAATTTTTCCATTGCTCTCCACGCTTCAGTTTTCCCAACGAATACTCGTTTGGGTATCGTGCACGCAGAGAAACTAATAAGCCACCTAAATGCTACCGAGGCCAATTACACTGTTTCATAGGAACTGTTATGCGAACGATACAAACATCATCAAGCTATTGCACAAGAAGTACTGCTGCGATTTTGGGACATACAAAGGTGCGGTAGCAATGATGTTAATGGTTTCAAGCGGGTGCTACACGTAACGCATCAGCTCCAGGACTGTCTGCAGACTATTGGCGGGAACTCATTTGACGTGATGATGATTTTCATTTTAAACCAGAAATTGGATGAAGAATCCAACAAAGACTGGCAGAAGAAGATTACCGGACAAACGAAAATGCCAACTTAATCATCTTTTTTGGATTTTGTGCAGCAGCGTTAAATTATACCGGAAGCTCTTTTGGGGAATCCTAAGACGACAATTAAAAAAGTGGTCACAGTCCATACGACACCAAACAAAGTGAAACTTTCATGTGCGAAATGCAAGAGCAGTCATCGGCTGTGGGTTTGTACATCATTTAAACAAATGGAGGTACAAGCAAGACGAAATTTAGTTTCTTCTAAACAATTGTGCTTTAATTGTCTTAGCGATAAGCATAAGTACACTGGCTGTTCATCAAAACACAAGTGCAAATTGTGTGTGAAAAGGCATCAATTGTTGCTTCATAACGACGAAGTTAAGAAGGTTCCCAACCAACATAACGGAGATAAACGGGTAGTTCGTGCAAGCTAATTGCACAACCAAACGGATGTACGCGCCGTTGTCAATAGCTCCAATTGAAGCTTGATTAAAATTCGAAAGCAATCAGGTGAAGCTGTAGCGTTACTGAACTCAGGAGTACAAAGATCGTTCATTGCTAGTGCTGCAGTTAGGTATCTTGGTCTTCAACCAAAAACAGTGAGTGCTTCCATATTAGGGGTAGAAGAAAATCAAAGGATCACGGCTACAGCCATGACATCAATTACAGCACTTTCAGAAAACAATGATGGAATAGCTGAGAATATAGTTCTCAAACCACTTGTCTTAGTGAAAATCACGGCTTCAATACCTTCTGTTCCGGCGTCATCGAAATTGTCTGATGGGTAAGCTATGTCCGATTTAGCGTATCCAACGTTCAACGTTCCATCTGAAATTGACGGGTTGGTTGGGGCTGATATCTATGGTCGTATTCTGCTACCTAGTTTTATTTTTGAAAATTCCAGTGCCCAGAATAAAAAGTTTGGTTTTATTTCTGGAAATCCCAGTGCCAAGAATATCAAATTTGGTTGGGTCTGACTATCACGCAAGTGAAGACTTCACCAGTCAATGCATTTATTTCTTTTGAAGAGTTGGACACTCATTTAAGGCAATTTTTCGAGATTGAAGAAATAAATGAGGGAAAAGAAAGTTTAGCATCTGAAGAATTTCCGGCGGAAAAGTTATTCATTGAGTGGTATCAGTTAATAACTTTTCCGTGCTAGGCTAAAAAATACGTGGTAGGTCTCCCTTTCAAAGCCCGGGAAGATTTGCCTCTCTGTGAGACTTATAATACTGCTTGCAAATAATATTGTTATCTTTAAAAGGCGCTTGTTCATAACCCAGATCTCTACGATAGACAATATAAAGTGTTTATGGATTTATATTTTAGACTGAGTCATATGGAATTAATTTCATCTGACAACGAAGGGGTAAAGCCTACTTCCTACCACCCCATGTTGTAATAAAAAAAAGGAGTTCTACAACCAAATTACGAGTCGTTTTTAATGCGTCACAGAGGGGTGCTGATAAAAAGGCTCTGAATGACATACTGCTAACAGGATCATCCACCCGGCAACCCATTCTTCATCTTCTGACGCGGTGGAGACAGCATCACTACGTGATCGTAGCAGACATTGAAAACATGTATCACCAGATTTGGGTAGACGAAGACAAATTGGATTGTCAACGCATTCTTTGGTGGTTCAGCCAAAATGAACAAATTTGGTACTACCTGTTGAAAATAGTTACATATGGGACACCTTTTGCGCCGTTTTTGGCTATCAGGACCTCAGAACAACTGGCAAAGCACAGGCATTTTAGTACCCACAAGCGGCTGAAGTGCTATTGAATGACTTCTACGTTGATAATGTCCTAATAGATGGGGAGGACTAGGACACATTTATCTAACTACAAACTGACTTACAACGAATAATGCAAGCCGGAGGGCTCCACCTATAAAAAAGACAGTCAATCATCTTGATCTGTTAAACTGCATACCACTTGCTGACAGAGAATCACAAATACCGTTGGACATTCAGTTTAAAGGGTACAGTAAAAACATTAGGGCTACAATGGCATTTAGCAACAGACGATTTCTTATTTTCTATTAACAGAACTTTCATTTCAGGACTTACGTAGCGCAGCATCCTCTCTGATGTGTTCAAGCTATTTTACCCATTAGGATGGGTTCAACCAGACACTGTAATCGGAAAAATTACCATTTGGAACTTATGGGAAATGAAGTGGGACCAGGATGATTCCTTATAAGCAAAAGACATGCAGGAAAGGATCACAGCTCAAAGACAAACTACCTGTACTAAGCTCAAAATTTCACGGTGAATTGGATTTACCACCGAAGATCAAATTTCACTCCATGGTTTTTGTGATGACTCCAGGGTAGCTTGTGCAGCAGCTAATTATATTAAGGTTACAATGGCAAGCTTGGCAAGGATTAGACTGCTCACATCAAAATATAAAGTAGCTCCTGCTACGGGAGAATTGATTCCTCGATTAGAGCTGTTGGGACCCGAGTTACTCATTGGACTCATTGATCATGTCACATGTGTATACAATTGGAAACAGGTTTCAATTTTCTATTAGAGTGATTCTTCATCAGTTTTGAACTGGATCAGAGGTTCTGCATCCCAGTGGAAAGTTTTCGTTGCTAATCGTGTTGCGCTTGAAATATTGGATCTTGTTGGGGTACATGATGACTCGGAGCATCCTTAAAGAGTGTATACCAGACTTTAAGATGACACCTAAGTCTAATGAACAATTTATGGGCGTTCTTCCTCCAGCTCGATTTCAATTTGAGAGTCGCTTCCTAGAAATGAGGTGGACTATGCAGGCCCAATCAACAAATACTGGAGTTCAGGGTGTGGATCTTCAACCGCCTAAGCATATGTAGTCGTCTTCGTCTGCATGGCTACGAAAGCTTTTCATCTTGAGTCAGTTTCCGATCTATGTGCAACAACTTATCTGCCGGCAATTCATCGACACATTGCCTAAAGAGGCAAATGCAAGACATTTTATAGTAGCTGTGGGACCAATTTTCGAGGTATGTACAAGCTCTTGGAAAAATATTGGGAACAAGTTACACAAGAAACTGAATCAGTACTAACGCAAGAAAACATATAATGGAAATACACTCCTCACTTTAGTGGATGTTGGGAGATTTAGCACTAAATCCATGGAACGTCATTTACATAAAACCATCGGCCAACAAATTCTTACCATCGAAGGGTTCAACACACTTCTAGCATAAATAACTGATGTAAGCTTGGACCCTTCAGACGTTAGTACTCTAACTCCAGGTTATCTCCTGACCGGTCTTGTGAAAGTAATGTCAGTCTTCTGAAACGATGGGTGCTAGTACAAATATGAAGCACTCTTTTTGGCAGAGGTAGCCACGAGACCATCTAAATCGACTTATCCCTCAACGGACATTGTTTTTGTTGAAACAGCGAATATTCCAACCATGCACTGGCCTCTCGCGAGGGTAATCACTACTCATCCAAACACAGACAAGTTATTGCAAGTCATTATCTTAAAATTAAATGGGAAATTAGCAAGCATGCGATTACTGAAGTCTGCATCCTACCCTTCAACAATTTATCGTACGATTCATCCAAAGACGCAACCAACCAATTTGGAACCCCGTCATAGCCAGCTGAGATTGATGCAGTAAACGTTTCTCCACTGCAAGGAAGACTATAAGTCAAACATATTAGACTGCCTAGTCTACTGCAAGAAGCACTCAAATTAAACTTCAAACTCCCCAGGTCGACCTCAAGTACAATGAAGAGAACAGAAAAAAATGAATACCAGCATTTGGGAGGTATCCACATCTGCTAAGCTTTCGAATAATCAAAACACTGTTCGGAACTCTATCAATATTTGTCCGAGCTCTGTCAAGGATCTTTGAATTGCATAAACACTTTCCACTGCTTGCATTCTCGAAAGCCGCGGGGAATATTTGATCAGCTTTTAACATCTGTGTTTGGAGTAAATAACAATGTCATTATGGATATAAGCAGTTGGCAGTTGGATGGATTATGAGCCCGTTCAAATGTGATACGTACTGTTTTAAAATATCTCGCAGTTAGGTAGACGGACCAGAGGCCAAAGCATGATATTGACTAGGAGTACCCGTATAATAACTTCTGGAGTG
This sequence comes from Odontomyia ornata, assembly GCA_963969285.1. Lineage (NCBI taxonomy): Eukaryota > Metazoa > Arthropoda > Insecta > Diptera > Stratiomyidae > Odontomyia > Odontomyia ornata. The sequence goes on from OZ017738.1 coordinate 384,105,464, forward strand.
CCAATATATTCGATCAAGGTAATGAGGTACTCAAACTGTCCCTGAGCAAAGGCCCAAAAGGGGCTGTAGTGCTAAAGCATAAAAAATAGTTCGAATCATTATTGGTTCCTAAGTATGTATGAATGTCAAATATGCTTCGTTCCATTTTGTTGAATCAACACATGGTCGATCTGATTGAAGGTATTGTCAACAGGTATTTACTATTACTTTTAATCCTTAACTTGTAGGCTAACTCTGTAGCAAACCGAATTGGCCTACAAGTTAATGAAACTAAAACTAAACTCGACTGAAACGAGGAAGAAAAGTCCGGTTCGACAAAACTTAATCATAGGTGACTATAAACTTGAAAGTGTGGCTGATTTTTTTTTCTACCATGGAGCCAACCTGAATGGAGTAGACGCTGAAATGGACAAGATTTGCTACCGAATAAATACTGTAAATAAAGCCTTCAAAGATCCAGAGTTGTGCACAGGCCAAATAAGTTCCGTATTTATAAATCACTAGTAAAGCCTGTGCTGTTATATGGAAGTAGAACGTGGGCCCTGAAGAGCGAGTCCAAAAAAGTAGTGGACATATTTGAACGCGAAGTGCTCCGCAAAATCTATGGCTCAGCAAAACCAGGAACAGAAAGGTTCCTGCATTACAACAATTATTTGTACAAATTAGTTTACCATCACCCTTGGGTAAAGTTACGCAAATTGCAATGAGTGGACAATGTAAAAAGAATGGAAGAAAACCGGTTACCCAAAAGAACATTGACGGATAGAGCTCAAGGTAGACTTCCAGTGGGAAGACCAAAGGCTTGATAGGAAGACATGATAGAAGCTGATAATAGATCATTTTTGGGAGTGATCAACTTCGGAGGAGAGTAATTCTAGGGGCAAGCCCAGCTTGGGCTGTCAGGCCATAAATGATGGTGATTATGGTTTCTATCGTTTGAAGTTTCTAGCTCACGATAAATCATTATCAACTTTCAAATCGTCCCGGATTATTCTTGTGTGTGATAATTTGAAGGTCCTCGTTTCTATGTATTTCTCTTGCGTTGGGTTATGCAAATTTACGGTAAATAAATGAGATTCTCTAATAAATCTCAACATTTAGGGTAGCATCAGACAATTGCACGATTACCAAAATAATATGGATATACAGGAGGAAGATTTCTGATTATAATATAACATGTGAGTGAACTTGGTAGTGCAAACCAAAAAAACTTTTTTTTGTTTTTTTTTTAGGGTATTGTAAAATAATTTTACCATACCTTATTAAAATCGCGTCCTGTCTGTCCGTCCGTCCGTCCGTGTGTCACACCACTTGAACTCGCAAACTACATAAACTAGAAACATAAGATTTTGTGAGTAGGTGCGAAGTGATGCCCTCTTCAAAGTTTCACCACGAAAAAAAATTTATAAGGTCTTTAAGGGGGGCCACCCCATATAGGGGAGTTGCCCCCGAAAAAAAAGTTTTCATCGCATGTAGGCAATACGGATATCAAATGAAAGGTCTTAATGAGAAATTTTCAAAACAGGTCTTAACATTACAAATTTTGCTTTATGGGGTGCAGGAGAAGGCGAAACGTACGAAAATTTTGTGTTCCCCCCCTCGCGATTGGACACCTTTGACCCGAAAAATCTGAAAAAATCATGAATGTAGGCCTTTATGAGTACAATAACAACAAATACATGAGAAGTCAAAATTCACTCAACTTTGTTAGTAATCGTATGATTTATTGATTTTATGTTTTCTTGAATAAAATCTTAATGGTGCCCTTAAATTTAATAAAATTCAGTACACAGATGACTATTTATAAGATTAATCTACCCTAAAAGTTTCATAAAGATCCAATGGTATTTAATGAAGTCAGAGCGGTTTTAATTTTCCTGCATTTCTATGAAACAATATGCGCTGTATTACTATGGAAACATACGAGTATGGCTATGGAACAATATGCGCTTATTACCGACTTAGGCTCTAGAGCTTTGCTGGGATTTGCATGAACATTTCAGGAATGATAGGTATCATGAATATCTTTGAGAATTGGCTCAGCTAGTCGTATCAGTAATAGCCAAGCAAAATTGTGGCTGTTTTAAATGCGAAGATTGAATAATTTTGAGTTATTTTGCCCCAACATCAACGTTTAAGGCACATGCTTTTAACACTTGATTCACTTTAATGAATGATTGTAGAGGAGTACCTACAATTAATACTGATAAGTGAAACAAGTCGAAGAGGAAGGAGAGAGCTCTTAGCAAAAGGGCTTTGCAAACATTCTAGGATTCGAAAAAATAGGCCATGAATCGATGGTTACAGCACAAGGGAGAGGCCCCTGAAAAAAAAATTTCATCAAAGGTAGCCGATATGAATATTAAATGAAAGTTCTTTATAAAAGCTTTTCAAAATGGTACTTAAACTGACAATTTTTCCTTCACAAGGGCAACAAATACCTTAGAAGTCGAAATTCGATCAATTTTGGTAATAATATTACATTTTATAAATTTTGCTTTTTTGTCTATAAAATCAAGATGGGACACTTAAATTTTCCAAAATCTATATTTTAAGTTTTCTTAAAAGTAATTGTATATGGATCGGAAATTTCACAATAATTGAACAATAAACAGCTAAGTTACAGCCGATTGAATATTTAACAATTACAACAACATTAACACGTGATACATGGGAGATACACGCTTGCAAAGGACCTAGACACTACAAATATGTAGGAATTTTAATAAAAATTTTAGAAATGGCTTGTAATATTGATGTGTTATCATGGCTTATCAAACAATGAGGTCAAAACACTTGGAACAAAATGGTGGCGACTTTAAAATTATAATAACCATAATAATTATTCGAACTCAATGTATGGAATCTGTATATAGTATTAGTTAAGCTTTGATATGCAGAGTATATCGTTTGATATACTAAATTTTTTACAATACCCTTCTGGTTGGAGCATCCTCCTGCTACTCCAACTTGTTCAATTATTTCGTACAATTACACACACAATCGCTCAACTAAGTTGCAAGTGGTACTTCGCGAAAACATTGTTTATCATTTTTTTTTTGCTGTGGGTGCGATAGCAGGGATGAAAGAACTTGCTGTGGTTCGTGATGGTAGCAGATTATTTTAATTTTGAATTGATTACTTAATCCAAATACAAGGTCTCGGTATCATCAAGTCATATGCTTGACGGTTATTAAAGGCAACTGTCAACGTGAAACAATGGCGGATTGTTGTCATTCTCTTAATTTTTGATGGAGATTGCTGTCACGCTACAAGTAATGTGATGGGCTATTATATATATGCATACATATATATATATATATATATATATATATATATATATATATATATATATATATATATATATATATATATATATATATATATTTCTAAATATATATATATATATATATATATATATATATGTATGTATATATATATATATATATATATATATATATATATATATATATATATATATGTATATATATATATATATATATATATATATATATGTATATATATATATATGTATATATATATATATATATATATATATATATATATATATTATATATATATATATATATATATATATATATATATATATATATATATATATATATATTGTTTGGTTTTCACAACCATTGAAAACATAATGATCAACATTCGAATGTACTCAAAAGCCCATCAAGCATAATCAACATCTGAAAGTGAGTCACTGCCCCATTCGTTATGCTGCTCGAATATTCCAGGTAATTCACCAATGTACGAGAAATGAGTTGAATGACTAGAGACCCTATATAAAGCCGAGCCGAATGAATGGGGGGATTCATTACAACCGCGATAGTAAAAACTGCGATAGTGTAGAGTGCGAATTGGAAAGCGATATTGATTCATTGATAGTGGAATGATTTTCGTGATAAAGTTGTTATACAAATTGATGGACAAGAGAAAAGAAAAATTGTAAAATAGTGAAATTGATGATTGTGCATGTTATGTATTAAATGAACTCCTTTAATTTAATTTAAAAGACAGTGCGTTTCACTTTCCCGGAACATTAAAATTATTGGCCGTGAACCATAACACGCGACAATATATATAAATATATATATATATATATATATATATATATATATATATATATATATATATATATATATATATATATATATATATATATATATATATATATATATATATATATATATATATATATATATATGTACGAGGTGTGTTCAAAAAATATCGCGAATTTTGTTTTTTTTTCAAAAATTATTTATTTATTCATGAATATCTATTTTGTCCCCTTCAAAGTAATCCCCATGAGATATTATACACTTGTGCCAACGGTTTTTCCAATCTTCGAAGCACTTCAAAAAATCATTTTTTTAAATCTTGTTCAGCTCCTCCTTCGATGCCGTCAAGCGTAGCGTAACGTCGTCCTTTCATGGGCCTCTTCAGTTTAGGAAACAAGAAAAAGTCACAGGGGGCCAGATCTAGGGAATACGGTGGCTGCGGCATCATTAGTGTGTTGTTTTTGGCCAAAAAGTCGCGCACAAGCAACGATGTGTGAGCAGGGGCGTTATCGTGGTGCAAAAGCCAATTTTTGTTCTCCCACAAATCCGGGCGTTTCTGGCGGATTGCTTCGCGCAAATTGCGCATAACTTGCAGGTAATATTCCTTATTGACCGTTCTTCCCTGTGGCAAGAACTCATGATGCACCACGCCCCTGCAATCGATGAAAAGTGTCAGCAAAACTTTCACATTCGACCGAACTTGGCGCGCTTTTTTCGGTCTTGGTTCATGCGGCAGCTTCCAGTGAGATGATTGAGCTTTGGTTTCCACGTCATAACCATAAACCCACGATTCGTCACCAGTTATGACCCTCTGGAGCAAATTTGGTTCGTCGCGGACAGAGTTTAACATCTCATTAGCAATGTTCATGCGTTGCTGTTTTTGGGCGCAATTGAGCAATTTTGGTACGAATTTCGCGGCGACCCGTCTCATGCCCAAATCGTTGATAAAAATCGAATGGCACGAGCCAATCGATATGTTTAGGTCCTCAGCAACTTCTCTAACGGTGATTCGACGATTGGCCAATACCATTTTCTCCACTTCATTAATTTTTTCGTCTGTTGTTGAAGTGCTCGGGCGTCCGGCACGCTCTTCGTCGTTCACATCTTCTCGGCCTTCTAAAAACATTTTCTACCACCGATAAACGTTGCTTTGGTCCAAGGTAGCTTTTCCGTATGCCACAGTCAACATTCAGAATGCATCCGCGCACTTAATTTCGTTTTTCACACAAAATTCGATACACGTTCTTTGATCCATTTTTTTGAATAAGTAAAAATCGAAGACGATTGAAAATACGTGCAAGTAAAGCAGCTATCACCAATTAAGTGAACATTCAAAATGGCCGAGCTTGTCGGCATAAGTGACAGACATGAGTACCAACATAACGCCACAACAAAATCGAAATTCGAATATACGTAACCCGCGAAAATTCAAAATTCGTGATACTTTTTGAACACACCTCGTATATATATATATATATATATATATATATATATATATATATATATATATATATATATATATATATATGTATATATATTTATTTATATTTTTATTTATATTTTTATTTATATTTATATAAGTATACATATGTATGTATAAATGTATATATATATATATATATATATATATATATATATATATATATATATATGTACATATATATATATATATATATATATATATATATATATATATATATATATATCTATATATATATATATACATATATATATATATATATATATATATATATATATATATATATATATATATATATATATATATATATATATATATATATATATATATATTTATTTATTTATTTTTTTATACGAGGCCGGTTCAAATATGATGGAGACAAACGCTGTAGATGACGTGCATGTATGTTTTGAAGGTTGTGGCTTTTGTATGTGAATGACGGGTCATTTACAAACAGTGTGGTATAGTTTTCGTTGGGAGTGCATGTTTCAAGCGCGTGCTACGATCATGAGTGGACGTCAAGTGCTGAACGCAGTTGCGCAACGTATGGTCGTTAGTTTTTTGGTGTAGGAAGGCGTTAAAAACGCGGTCAGAAGTCAAAACTCTATCAACTTTGTTCACAATACTGCATTTTATAAATTTTACGTTTTCATCTATAAATCGGAAACGGCTAAGTTAAAGACGACTCTGATTTATCAATGACTGCAACAATTACCCGTGATACTGTGTAAATACACGTTCGTAAAGGACCCAAGCACTATGGGTGTGTAAGGGGTTGATGAAAATTTTAGAAACATTTTAAAACATGAATATGTTATCATGACTACTCAAACATTGAGGTCAACAGGCTGAAAATAAAATTAAGGCAAATTAAAATAAATAATAACTATGTATTATTGATAAATTAATTAAATTCAAAGTCATTAGTCTAAAATATATACATATGAATTTAATTAGTTCGTTAAAGCTGCTAAACGAAATTGTGCTGAGACTAAATAGCATATATTATTTTTCTGAGCTTAACTCATGGAATATATGTTGGAGCCCAGTTTCGATATTCAGAAGACTATAATTCACTCATTATTTTACAATAGCGTTCTTTCCAGCTACCTATACTTTTCTTTAAACAGTATTTGACTTTCAACGTGGGGGTCAATAAAATGATTATCTGCTTTTAAAAATAAAGACTACCTACGAGAAATTTATCTTTCCAGCTGGTGGTGCCAAGGGAATTTTTTTCACTTCAACTTTTTCTCATCGTGTTGTTGCTGAGTATACTGTTGCCTTATCCAATTGGCTTCCTTTAACAACTTCCTAATAACGGAATCGAAGTAATAACCATGCCGCCGGAATGGAGGTTGGCAAGGGTTAGGAGCTTCGGAATGGATAGAAACTACGGCAACGGCCTTTAAACCGAAAAAAGGACTATAGCGTTGGATCCTGGGATGTCAAATCACTGAGCAATCTTGGGTGCTGTTAAGGACTTTCCCCAACAAGCCAACCACCATAAATTAAGCATACTGAAAATCTAGGGAACAAACTGTGCTGAACGTGGTATTCAAGATATGAGTTTGGACATAATATTCAAAATTTTGAAGCCTGCTTGAAAGTGAGAATGTGGAATGGCCCTAATTGTGGATAAGGAGTTCAACTCACATTTAGTTGATTTTAAGGCCGACCGAAGGAAAGGATGAAGAAACAAAGGAAGCGTTCTGCAATCACCAGAAAAGACTAGTCAAATAATTGCCTTTAAACGAGACAGAAATAATTCTGGCCAATTCCAACGCTAAAGTTCGCAATGCGCTTTCACATCGGGGAATAATTTGAAGATATAGTCTCCATGATGAAACAAATGACAACTACCAGCATCTCATTATCTTTGAGTATAGGAAATTTTAGTCATACGTTTGACTTGCTTCCATCATCGATGCATATATAAAATGGCCTGAATATCACTGGCTGGTAACACACAAGATCAGATCAACCATGTTCTGATCCAACAATGTACGTAAATAGCGAGGAGCCAATTGTACCTCCGATCATTTCTAGATCAATCTAATTTGTGGAAGTCGTATGTCAAAAGTGTATTTAGCAAAGACAATCACTCTTCAAAAATTCGAAATTGGAAGGCTCCAAATGGTATCTGTGACATAAAAGCACAAAAGAAATGATTGATTTGATGATACATGACGTTAGACAAAAAGAATCAGGTGCACAACCAATATTTAGGTGGAAAAACCAGGGCATAAAGGGAACACTATGAAAATCTCAGAAGAGTAGCGAATAAGGTAATTAAAACGAAGAAATTAAAACACAATAACAACCAATTGAAAAGTATCGATGTAAATCTTGTAATTTTTAAGATTTCTTACGATCGCGGAACCGACCTCTCATCGGTTCTAGACGTTAAGTCTGAGTAGTGCCAACGGACGGTACCAACCGGTCAACCAATCCGTGCACCGTAACCCATTCACGCGGTGGCTGCTTGTCGGCCAGCTAGATCGGAGAGGATTTCGGTCCCGGGTCTCCGAATGGGTTACGCTCATTTACATATTTCAGCCACCTATACACGCCTGTTTTCAAACGCGTTACAAAAACAAAACCATACGGAGAGGAAACCTATTCTGCGTTAGTCCGTATTTCTTCATTAACCAGTCCAAAAGTACAAAATCTAATTTTTACTTCACGTTCCCGAATTTCCGACGCGGTACCGAAAAGTATACTACGTTAACGCAGCTACTCTAATAAAACGGCAAAACAACAAAGGTACCGCGTACCGCGCGCGACGCGAAACCGACTTCAGCGGATTTTCACAAACCCTACCCTCGCGACCGCATACTTACCCTACATCTCATTTCCCGCTGAAAAGCAGAGCTACTGGAAAGGAAAGACTATTTTTCTCGTTAGTAATTCATATTATGTATTTGAATATTATATAGTCGAATCTGTTCTAACCCAACTACTAACTTTTGTTTCTTATTTCCTTAGTTACCTATCGGATGAAAATTTAACATAAATATTCAAGAGTGCGATAATTCTAGTAAAAAAAAAAAACAGGAGTCACAGTTTTTCTTTCTCATAACAAATAATAATAATGTGAAATACAAAAGGAACGAATACAATGCAAAATACTAATTAATTTGCTTATCATTCACTTACAAGAACATTGGCTTCTAAGTATAATTTCATATCAATATCGATCAAATGAAAATTGTTTCTTCTAATTTGTATAGTCTTGAAACTAATTTAGTCCTCGTCCTTTTTATTATTAATGCTTATGTATGCAAATATACTTTGGATTGGTTTAATACTTTTTCCACTTCTCTTTCTCATTCATTCATGCACTAATGTAATTAATTAATTGTATAGTAAAAATTTAAAGTATAGTAATCGTGTTAATATTATTCTCATTATGCGTAGTTTTTATTGGCGAGAGTGTGAACAAATTTAAATTAAAACTCAATTAACATTTCTTTCCAATGGAACCTGTCAATTTTCTCCTTGCTCCCCCGAACAACGTACTACATTGTGATCAATCAGGCACATATAATTTACAAAGGGAAACATTTACATGCATGCTAATATAATAACACAAGTAAAATTACTTTGTTAAATGGAAAATTCAATCATTATGTTGCTGTCAAAGGATTATGATTCCAGTTTTTAAAATTTATGTCGTAGTATTGAATATTGTGCAGTTTTTCAATTTTGTTTTCTACACAAATCAACCTTTTTTGTTTCTTTCGTTATAAATTTATACATACTTCCATTGTTTTGTTTTACTTTCCTTAGCTATTTATTTTGCATTTTTTTTGTATAGTATTATTTCATATTTCTTTAAGAACGTGAACGCGATTATGTGCTCGTAAATAGAATCAATGGATGCACAAAGTAACAAATCATGTTTGAGAGTTGTAGGATATATGCCCAGAGCATAGTTAATTAAACTTTTACGAATTCTATCTGGCTTCCAGATACAGACGTCACCAGATTACTGGTCGTTAAATTCTTTTGTTTTAAATGTTTTCAAAACCTTTCACACAAACAAATCTAAACTGTGCTCCTTGTCAAGCTTTTGCTTTTCATTATATTGCTAAGAGATATACTTATTGAAACAGAGTACTATTTTTTTGTTTAATAATTCAAGTTACTTTGTTTTATATCATGTCTATAATATAATTGTATTTTCATTCTTTTTCCTTGCTTGTTTGTTTTTGCTTAAGATTTTTTCCGGCTTTCTGCCACCTCTCTTTGTGTGACCGCCAAAAAATCCTGCTTCTGGTGTAGTTGGTGACGTTACCGGTCGCTTTCTAGTCGATCGTGATGCACCAGGCGATGATTTTTCTGTTGGTGAATCAACTGCATTTTTATCTGACGACGATGGTATAATTGGATTATCCCTTTGATTTTGAATTGTTTTCGCTTGTGGGTCCGTCAAATAAATATCGGGAACACTGACTTTAATGTCTTTTCTAGCTGTATCTACAGTGTACATTACTTTTCCGCCACTTTTGTCGATTACCTTCAATGTACGTAGTTCATTTTTTCTTTTGCGTCCCACATAATGATAGATAGATCGTTTAGTTTACATATACGTGGACTGTTTATACATAGCAGAAAAATGGTGATCAAAGTACGAAGCCTTGTGGAACATCTAATTTCTTGGGTGACGGATTACCCAAAACATTATTAACTGCTGTTCTCTGCCATCTTTCCTTCAAATAATTTCTAAGTGGTTGATTCGGTTTTCCTTGGACACCATATGATTTTAGTTTACGAAGTATTGGATCATGATCAATCGCATCAAATGCATTTTCTGATCCCCAACAAAAGCCAATAACATAATCTCCTCTGTTAAGCCACTACTCAAATCTAATCATATATGTGTAACTTCTGGAGTCGCCATTTAATTTGAGAGCGGTGGTGCGATGTCAATTGCAGTTTATTTATCGTTCATTAGAGTCAATGCTTCGGGCTGCGCGGAACAAATCCCCATGAATCCAGGACGATGACATTCCCTCGGAAGACACCTTACATTTTCACTCAATTTTACTACTTCTTCTCTATTCAATTGTCCAAACGCGGTTCCGAGTTACAGTTGTACTCCAAACACTCTAACACTGTCACTTCAATTTCCTAAAGTGTGGTTCATTACAGTGATCCCTTAGCATTGTTCCACACATTTCAAACGAAGCACTTGGGGTTCACTCGATATACGGCCAACTGAAATATTGCAATAAATAGATTTTCAGGATTTGTATTGGGCCCAGTACAATGGACAAGACATAGGGGGAACGCCTGCAAATTTTCCTTCGAAGAAAAGTTTATTTCACACATTTATGAAAAGAAACGATCAGATACCCGGTTCAGGACAAGCCAAAATTTGTTCGATTATGCTTTGGTTTTTCTGGGGTGAATAAAAAACACAAGTCATTGCGTTTGCCGACCAGCAGATTTCGATCCGCAGAAACTTTCCCAACAAGCATTAAAATTTATCGAAGGAAGATGCCACCTAATTTTCCAATGCGGTCGCGGGTGCAGTCAACAAGACAACAAATCGAAAGGTTCAACCCAGCAATATGAACATAAAGCCCGTTCAAATTTAGTGCTTGAAAATACTGTAATTTTATTTTCCGGGAAAAGCGCAAATCACCAGGTTCGAATAAAATCAAGACCGCAATTAACCAACCCGGGGCACCACGGTAAGAGTAAACACGACAACAAAAACAGCGGTCAGAAAACTCGGTTCGGGATGGAAACTCCCAACGTTTCCCCGAGATACAGTTTAAGACATCCGACCCGATTCGTAACAGGTAGCTGGTTAGAATGAAGGAAGCGGCAACTATAATATCGGAAACTTGACTTGTTTTTTTTCGTCCGCGCACTTTGCTTTCACAGTACCGCGTTCCCATTCAGATCCTCTACATTCGCACTTTACAATTTACTTGTTACCTCCTAGCTGTTGTCGCTGCCTCCACCGGGATATCCTCTTGGGGTGGCTGCCCCCTCAATCGCCGCGCAGCTCGCGACGATTGCATCTTTGCGGATTTCGGTATTAAAAAATGTTGAAGCTCGCGAAGTGCGATTTCTTTTGTTTGGCCTAATATTCGCATCCAACGCCGTCGTAGGAAACGCTTTCCGCAACCTGTTTTACCTAAGCACAATGTATTTTATTTTACCCGTAAAAATTATAATTAATATTTTATACTTGCCTCCTAATAACCTAACTTTCTCAAATTCCGCGCCCGAACACGTCGATCACGCCGGCCTCCATGCAAGAAAAGAATCAAGTTGACAGCCCACGACTAAATTGACGTGGGATGTGCAACCGTCACAACCGACGTGAGATACCAAGCCACTCGGTGGCAAGGTGTATTAGTGAGTCGCCAGCGGTGTCACAAGATTCATTACAATCTAGCGAGCAACAATACAAGATAAGCACACAAACTAGTGAAAAGCTTGAAGTTAGGCTATCAACCAAAAACTACACTCTGCATTGATGACTTCAGCAACATCATCACTAATGTAAAAGATGGCCATCATATTCCAATCAGGTCCGAAATTCTCCACATAAGTCCAAAATATTGGAGCCTATGGATATTCCCAGAGAGCTTCCATTGACCCAACCGCCTCTAATGAAGTTTGTTCCACCATCAAAACTCAGTCAAGCTTATTAAATATAGTGGCACCGGTGTCAGCAAGCCATCGATAAACTCATCCAGTAAATTTGGCAACTAGAATATATGCCAAACAAGTGGAGCCAATCAATTATGACTTATGACGTACAAAATATTTTCAAAGATCTTAGAACGTAAGATCGGATCATACGCCAAAAGTATTTTTTGGGAATATCAAGGTGGCTTTTAAATGAGGCAGATCGACGATGAACCAACTGTTTACAGTCAAGCAGGTACTTGGGAAATACTGAGAGTTCAACATAGACGCATACCAAATATTCGTTGACTTTAAGCAAGCATACCACAGTATTGATCGTGATTTTATTCAGTTTTGACGATCTTGAGGACCAGCTGCATACACAGGAGAACAAAGCATACAAATTTGTAATGAGACCTGTACTAAGCTAAGGTGTGAAGCACGGACCCTAACCCAAGCATTCGCAAACATATTGAACGCCTTTGAGTGACGAATCCTGAGGCTGATAATTGAAGCAAAACTAGGCGGGAATCGACCGCGAATTCAATATGGCCATGAGCTATATGAAATTTTTTTGATGAGCCAAGGGTCTCAATGATTGTTAGTAAACGGAAACTGCAATGGGCTGGCATCGTATGGATGAATAACGGATACCCGAAACGGTATTCGTTGGGAGAACTGAAGGCCGGAGACCAGTGGAGAAATCGAGGAAATACTGGTCTGACTCGGTCCAGGAAGGTGGTTCATTACTGCTTGGATTTCACAGTCACGGTCAAATACTACGAACTCGCCTAGGAAGCCAAGGTTTTTTATTTACTTTACGGGACATCTGAAAACGTGTAAGACAACAAATGAAATGAAATGATAAATAGATGAGTACGAAACTTGGTACATGTGAAATTTTCCTCAAATCTAGCTAGTCGACTGAAAGCATTCCTATACTAACATTGTCATAGTTAGCATCGAAAATGTTAAATTTTGGAGCAGCATGAGATTTGTCATATTTGATTTGATCAACAAACAGATTTATATATAAAGGCGAATAATGCAAATCAGGAGGAATATACGAATTTAAGGCTTCACAAACAGATACGAGTAAGCAGCTGACAGGAGCATTCAATTGAACAAGATCAAAGGGATGACCATTAGAATTGCGGAATTGATTAAATTGAGAAAAAGAGCAATGAGATAGACAAGATGACAAGGCTACAGAAAAAAGATTAACTAGAGAGATAAAAATAGTAAGATAATTCTTCAATTCTATCAATGGTTAGTAAATTCTCCGTAGGCAAATCTTTTGCGTTAGATTGTCGCAAAACTAACTAAAAGTTAACTATGAATTACAGGGAATACAAACAGACAAAATCAGGAGCTCTGAGTTATGAGAGAGAGAGAGAGAGAGAGAGAGAGAGAGAGAGAGAGAGAGAAGTTTGACAATGGTACATTCTAAAGTATGGGAAAAACAGACACAAAAGCAACGAAAATTCGATAGAGTTTTGCTAAATGCAACCAAAACGCCACCTTCATCAGCTTTGTTAGTAGCATTTAGGTCAGGGTCACATTATATACTATATGATCAGGAAATATTTCAGAACTCAAAATATCTCCAAACAAACAAGTCTTGGCAAAGCAAATAATAGAATCTTCAATAAGCTATTAGGAGAGAAAGAGTTCTTCAAGCTTCATCTTTGGCCCTCCTATATTTTGGTAAAAATTGAGATACACTTTTTATTAGGAGAAGAAAGTTTATTTTGGAGAGGCTTTAAGATAGTACCAGGTACTGTAGTAATTAGAGTGATCGCTTTGTAAGCTGAAGTTTCCTGATTCAAACCCCGATGGTGAAACCGAGACTTGCTATGAATGATTCTTCATACAGACTTTAAGCCCGTTTAGTTATGATTCGTACTGGTTTAAAATTAGGACGTCCCAGAGCTGAGTGAAGAGGTCAAGGGTCAAAGCGTAGGACTGGCCATATTACCTTCTCGAGTACGAATACATTTGATAAAGATAATGTGATACTCTAACTATCTCTAAGCGAATGCCCGAAAGGGGCTTTGGTGCCAAGGTTTAACAAGTTGGGTAGGCAGAGCAAGCTCATGCACGAAGGACTTTGTACTCAACCTACGATATGCAGACATCGATAATGAATAAACTCAAGAAGATCTTTTTTACCATTTTAACATTGATTCTAGCATTTCAACTTGCTGCTATTTTGTTGCAATATCACTAGCAACCCTTGAACGAATGGAAATTAGAAAGTCCAGTTAAAAGTGAAGTGTCTGGTTCGATAGAAAGCCAGAATGGTAGGACAACTGCACATTATTTTTAGGTAAATTTTTTGAGAAAAATTTAACATATTGCAGAGAGTACCTTATACATATATATATATATATATATATATATATATATATATATATATATATATATATATATATATATATATATATATATATATATATATATATATATATATATATATATATTGGATTACAACGTAATTTTTGACCACGCCAGAGGTTGCGATTTTGCTCCGATTTTCACCAAATTTTTAGAAAAGGTGTATCGAGTAAATATCGGCTGGGCAAAAACAAAAAAAGGCGGCCATTTTCGACGAAAAGTCGTGATTCCTGTTCTGACCAAAGTAGGGCTCTGATTTTGATGAAATTCGGAACAAAAGTTCATTGCTGTGTGTGATAAATTTCACGATAGTTGGTCCATCTGAAACAAAATGGCGGCCGCTCAAAAGTCGAAAAACATACAAAATTTAGTTATTGTAGTTGTGGCCAAAGCTTTCAACCAGTGTTTATGGAATTCAGTAGTTTTGAAAAAACTATAAGTGTCTAAGGAATTATGCTAAAAACTGGAGGCCAGGTCGCAAAAACTAAATGGCGGCTAATTGAAATTCAAAATTTCAAAGCCTTCTAAGAGTCGCAATTTTGATCCGATATATATGAAACTTGGTTTTAAGATAGAAATCATTTGGTTCTAAGAACTTTACCATTTTGTTGATCATGAATGTGAAAGTTTCAAACGGTGGCAGTTTAAATATGCAATTTTTTCTGATTTTTACGGCCCTCTAGTGGCCACATTTTCCAACGGATTTTGATGAAACTTGAGGTTATGGATGCCTGTACTAAGTTTTTATGGCATTATTGAAATCGAGTGAAAAATAAAAACACTAAACATTAAATACTTTTGCCCTATCTAGAGTGAAAACCCGATTTAAACGAGATTTAGCACATTAATTGATATAATTAGAACACACAAAGATTGAAAATAATCCAAAATGGCGGCGTCCAAAGGTTAGAAGATAAGCGCAATTCGCTATTTTTGTAGTAACTGAAATAATGAATATGTTTCATAGTAATGTTTTAAATGGCTTAACTTGTAAGTATTTATAAAGCAGATCATTTTACGATGTTGTAAGATATTTTTATAATACCCTTAACAATTATAAAATCCCGACATTTTAGTCCGTCCGTCCGTCCGTTCGTGGGTAATAGCAAGCTTTCTCGTAAACCACTTGAGCTAGAATGAGGCAATATTCTACGTAGGTCAAAAGTTGAGCCCCTCAAAATTTGCAGTGCAAGAAAATATTTCAAGGTATTCAAGGAGGATCTTCCTTTGTAGGGGAGTGACTTTAAATTTTTTTTTTTTTAATTTTTGTAACCCTCTATTAGCAAATTTCTTCAACAGATTCCAAAAAAACTTCAAATTATGTTATTACAATAAGGCAAGTTAATTTAAACTGCAAAAAATTACACAAATCGGATGACAAATAAAGAGTCGAAAATTTACAGCTTAATATTTTTTAGCTGCCGTTTTCAATAAAAATCAAAAACCTTTGTGCATTTCAGACTAAAACTCCGACTTGAATAAGATTCAGCACAACAGTTGAGACCAAACGGCTGATATCTGCAAAAATAATCAAAAAACAAACGCTCAAATTCAAAATGGCACCCCTGATGGTTCAGAAATAAATTGAAAATGTTCATTTTAATGGCAACGCAAGTGCTGACTAAACTTTTCTGAAAATCTTTTGAAATTAATTATTTGAGCTATTTAAGCCAACAAGTTATCATCTTGGTGTGATAACCACTGAGTAATGTGTAAACAGCAAATAAGAGAAGAAAGAAACCTGTATTTATATATTTATAACAATTTATTATCCGCAGGTTTTCAATCAGTAATCCATAAGTTCAATTTCAGTTCAAAGGGTCTCAAAATACAAGAGTCGGCAAATTATTTTTATGTTAATAAACACCCATGTGGTGTCATAAAAATTGCAAAAAGAGCTGTAGTATCAGCCAAGCCAAATTCTCTTTTGAAATCTTATGCTACATACGAGAAATTACCTTCGTTGAACTACTATTATTTTAATTAACGGTACCCGTACGAATTCACAAGGAAAAATGTTATAATTACAAATTCTACTATTGTTAACAAAGTTGAGTGTATTTCAACTTCTCAAGTATTTATTAATTTTGTACTCATTCAAACGTACCACCATGATTTTGTCACCTTTAAAATGCATGTTTTCATAAAGAGTTAATAGCCTTTACTTAAGTAGTAGTAGTTGGGGAAAAATAACTTAAATTAACTCAATGTTCTCATTTGAAACAGTCGCCATTTCGTTTTACGATAACTAACATCACACGTACTCAAAGATGTTCATAATATACACCCTTCTGGAAATTTCCAGCAAATACTAGAAAGCCCGTAGTGTCTGAGCCGATTGGAAGCACGTACTCGTACTGTTCAATAGCACCGTATTGGTATTGCAACACCGAAAATTTAAACCATCATAACTTGGGCGTATACAATCCAATTTTTTTGAAACTTTCACCGAGAATTAGCCTCATAAAGAACCATGTAAATGTAGAATTTTATTGGATTTAAGGGTACCCTTACAATTTTATACGAAACTTTCATTAACCAAAAACTTCTGAGCTGTTCACAAAATTTGATTACTGTCGCTTCTATAGTTCATGGGAAAACTTGCTGTGACGTACCGGTTTTATTAGGGTATTGTTAAAAAAAATTTTATTTGCGAAACCCTTAAAAAGACAAAAAACCGATAACTTACTCTCCTATGGCAATCAGTTAAAAATAATTATTTCAAGTCAATGTACATATTCAACAAATAATCAAATAAATATCTATAATAGCAATATTAAATTCTCCTTAGCAAATACCGCTACTGCCACCAAAGTCACGAACGCATTATTCAAACGAATATTCATCTTAGCAAAGGATAATTTAAGACTAAAGTAAATCTCATCGACTCACCTTCCAATCATTTCAGGTGTAATTCTAAGATTATTTAAACAAATTTCCACCTCGATCGTCTCCTTCCTTGTTCACGTGTCATTAGATAAGAGCAGAAACTTGGGACACAGAACATCATGATAAAACCCCTATCGTCTCTTTATATCCTTGATGAATTATGTCGACCCATTAAGCACCCGATGTAAATTATTGTTAGGAGACTTCACTTGATTTATTGTGTTTCGTTTTTCATTTTCCCATGATAGACATGAACGGGCGAAGCTTTAAAATATGCTATAAAGCAGTAGACGTTATTGTGATTTCAGGAGCATATTCTACGGCTCTCATGAAGATTGCGTAAAGCTACTCTCGTCCCAATAAACAAGCCGATGATTGTGATTTAATGGCAATAAAATACATTAAACATTTTTTTAATAAAACATTTTATTGTTAAAATGATTAGATTTAGAAGTTGAGATATTCTGGTTGTAAGTATTTGAAAATGACTTATTTTCAATTTGTCATAAAAAATGTAATAAATGTTGAGGGCTTCGTTGGAGTTTTTTAATTTCCGACAGTCACTATCCTGAGTTTTATTCATCTTACCTTCTCTGGAGAATTGCATGAATAAATAGATTGTGTACTTGATCCAGCACTACGATTCTGGATAGTTTGCCAGAGTATAGTTTAACATTCAGGAATTTAAGGCAACTCGATATTTTGTCGGTTCCTTCCTGTCATCAAAAAATTAGCACTGTTTTCACCCGGAGGAAGCTACGGAAAAAAATTTAAAAAAAAAACCGAAAACAATGAAGGTCTCAGAAGATTATCAGAAAATTTATCATGTCGATTGAATACTTCTTTAAATATTTATATTCGTCATTTATTCAAACTTAAAGTTTTGTACTTTTTATTGAATCATTAAACTTTTAAACCCACATCATCCGCAACGAAATCAATACATTTCATTGATTACAAATACGTGAATGTGACAAGGAAACACGATTCTGAACTTTCCTCTGAAAACGGGTCAGACATAGCGCAGTCATCCATAATAAAACTTCACAAATACCATAAAGGTTATCATTCGGATGGAAAAATTGTCAAGCCAATAAATCAACCGTAGCTTTTTCCAACCATAAAAAATATTGTATCCTTTAAAATGGCGAACGTGGATCAATGGAGCTTAAAGCATGCATGCAAGTATGAAAAGATGAAGAGCAATGCGCCGTATGTTATATTTTATAAGTTCAATCGTTAGATATTCGATTTAGGTGTACTACCGTAGTATACCAATAACTCGTCATAGTTGGCTTTTGTAGATGTGATGAAAATTTCTAAGGACGAAGACGAGAGTGAGTCTAAAGTACATTTGAATGTGAAAATTTACATGTAACATTTTTGCGGTTTTCAGATGTGAGAATAAATGAAATAAAATTATTCATACATGCTGGACTTTGAAAGGAAAAATTTCGTCACTCGTTCTGATTATTATTATTATTATTTATGCATTTGGTATTTTATACGTTTTCAACAAATTCAAAGTTATTTTCAGCGGGAAAGAAAGGCCTTGTAACCATCCTGCGGGGTAATCAAACTAAATCAAGCCATTTATGATAATAAGCTAAATAAAGTAGTCCACATGGTGTAGTCGTATGACTGTATACCCCATATATAGTATAGCAGTTTGAAATCTATCCTTTTTCAACAAAAACTATTTAGGGCTTTCCTACCATTTGGGTTTTTGATCAAACCACACATTGCATTTTGAATCAAATCTTCTCCAAATTTTCAGATAAGATGAATAACAAAAAAATTCATTGTTGGTGTCTGCATATCGCAGGCTGAATACAAAACCCTGCTGACACAATTGTATTTCTGTCCACTGAACTTTTTTCAATGTGATGTTAGGATCTTACGCTACTTTTCCCGTTGCAAAGAAAACAACACTTTTTAGTATAGCCTATTTGAAGATCAAATTTCAGATCAATACAAACGTCCCATTGGAGCCCTGGGTATGATATAACTTCTATAAATTATGTGTAAATTCGATACAACCAAGAGTTGTTTGAAATTTTTGACGAGCCGTACGTCTCAACAATTGTAAGACTGCGGAAGCTGCAATGGGCTAGCCACATGAATCGTATGGACGAAGAACGGATACCGTAACATATATATATATATATATATATATATATATATATATATATATATATATATATATATATATATATATATATATATATATATATATATATATATATATTTATATATATGGATGAGTAAATATATATATATATATATATATATATATATATATATATATATATATATATATATATATATATATATATATATATTTATATATATGGATGAGTAAATACATATATATATATATATATATATATATATATATATATATATATATATATATATATATATATATACGAGTATATATATATATATATATATATATATATATATATATACGAGTATATATATATATATATATATATATATACGAGTATATATATATATATGTATATATATATATACATATATATATATATATATATATATATATATATATATATATATATATATATATATATATATATATATATATATATATATATACGAGTATATGTGTATATATATATACTCGTATATGTATATATATGCACATATATATATATATATATATATATATATATATATATATATGTATGTATATATATATATATATATATATATATATACATGTATATATATATATATTTATATATATATATATATATATATATATATATACATATACTCGTATATATATATATATATATATATATATATATATATATATATATATATATATATATATATATTTATATATTCGAGGGCGTTTCAAATATGATGGAAACAAACTCCGTAGATTGCGCGCATATACATATGTTTTGAAGGTCGTAGCTTGAATATGTTATAGCTGGGTCCCTTACGAATAGTGTGGTATAATTTTCATCGCTTCACGTGCGTGCTACAACCATGAGTGAACGTCAAGTGCCGACTGCCGTTGGGCATCGTATTGTCTTTTTTTAAGTGTGAGAAGCTGTTCAAAACACGAATTTTTCTGCGTTTGCGAAATCAATTTGGCCATAGTAGTCGCAGGGTGATAAGTCCGGACTGTAGGGTGGGTGCTCTAGTACTGCCCCAATTCCGATACTGTACCGAAAGTGAGACCCATGGTATGAGAGCGCACGTTATCCTGGAGAAGAACCGCACTTCGTACTGGAATGCTCCTCTGTTTCGAGCGATAAGCGGGTTTCACGTGTGTTTTCAGAAGACTAGAGTAGTATGCAGCATTGATGGAACGGTGAATGTGCAGGAAATTGCCGCACAGCACACCCGCCGGTCCCGGAACACAGTTCACATAAACTTACCTGTGGACCCGGTTTTCTTTGACTGGTGCCCCTTCCTTCTTCTTTCTTCACTCCTTAGACGACAACTTGCTTTTGGGAGTGTAATAGTGTACCCATGTCCTGCTCGGCTGAAAATTCGCGTTAGAAACTACCCCCCTCCATCTCGTATCGCGTCAGCAAGCGGTGACAAACTTCCCACTGCGTGAATTTTTGCTCGAATTTCAACAATGTAGGAGCCCATTGCGCCATTATTTTGCGGTATTGAAGGTGTTCACGGATGTTAGACTCTCCACAACTAATACTGAGTTTTGCCAAAATGTCTCTGACATTCATCCTACGGTCCTCCAAAATGAGTTGTTCAACGCAGCAAATGTTGTTTGGTGTGATGCTGGTTTGTGGCCGATGATCATGCGGCTTATCTCGACGGTTTCGCGACCATTCTTGAATGCTTTGGCCCATTTTAACACAGCAGCCCTACTCAGGCACTCACTACCAAACTGATTTCACAAACGCAGAAAAATTTCATGTTTTAATGCTCTCCTGCCCTAAAAAACGAATCACAATACGTTGCGCAACGGCGGTGGGCATGTGACGTTCGCTCATGGTCGTAGCACGCACGTGAAACATGCACTCCCGACGAAAACTATGCTACACTGTTTATTAGGGACCCAGCTATCATATATCAAGCCACGACCTTCAAAAGATACATGCGCGCCATCTACAGCGTTTGTTTCCATCATATTCGAACCACCATCGTATACGAGGTGTGTCAATTAAGTAATGAGACTGATTCCATGAAAACCATATATTTAAAAATTCCTTGAAAGTAGTCCCCTTAGGCAGCTATGCAACAATTCCAGCATGTTTTTCATGTTTCGTAACATTTCTGGAACGCTTTAACTGGGATGTCCGCAAGTACGCTCGTCACGGCCGCCTGGGTGTCTGTAATCGACTCAAAATGGGTTCCTTTGACCACCAATTTTGTTTTAGGGAACAAAAAAAGCCACAGGGTGACATATCGGGTGAATAAGCTGTTGTAACACGGCGATCTCTTTAGAGGCCACATACTGGGACACGCTGAGGACAGTATGGCACGGCGGTTGTCGTGTTCTTTGCGCACAACTTTTTCATTACAAAATCCTCGGTTAAAATTTATCTGACTATTTCGCCGTTCATACCTAGTTCCGAAGCTAACATTCAAGCTGTTAAACGCCGGTCTTTACGGATTAAGGCACGCACACGCTGCGCATTCCTGTCAGTCCACACCTCCTTTTCCTTGCTTTAACGCCCCTCCTTAAAACTCTTTATGCCATCAAAACACTTGGGCACGACTAAGAGCACTATCAAAATGAAGTATGTTTCCGAAGCTGTTTCGGCCAATCTGGTGGAAAATTTTTCGCGACGCGTTGCTCTTGATTTGGTTTCTCCATTTTTGTGACGAGCACCACCAACACACGTCTACTCAACACGACAAAGCAGGCGAACTTAACAAGCTAGAGCGATGATAAATACATCAATGGAGAGAGGAAGGATACCAGGGAAGGGAAAGCAAATTTCAAAGTCGCAGGTTCACCACAAGCGCAGTCCCTCCTTAAACTCTTTATGCCACCTAGGTACGACTACGATCACTATCTCCACGCACTTTTACAATTTTAGCGTACGCTTTCGCAGCTGTTTTGCCCAATCGAGCGCAAAATTTTATCGGAACGCATTGCTCTTGATTTCGTTTCTCCATTTTCGTGACGAGCACCACCAACACACGTCTACTCAACACGACACAGCAGGTGAATTCAACAAGCTAGAGCAATGATGAATATATCAATGGAGAGGCGAAGGATGCCGAGGAATGAAAAGGGAATTTCAAGGTCGTAGGTTTACCACAAGCGCGACAATCAAATCAGTCTCATTGCTTGATTTTCACCCCTCGTATGTGTATATATATGTATATATAAATATATATATATATATATATATATATATATATATATATATATAGACATATATATATATATATATATATATATATATATATATAGACATATATATATATATATATATATATATATATATATATATATATATATATATAGACATATATATATATATATATATATATATATATATATATATATATATATATATATATATATATATATAGATGTATATATTTATACATACATACAGATATATATATATACATATATATATATATATATATATATATATATATATATATATATATATATATATATATATATAAATGTATATAAAGAGTACTCTCCACAATAGGTAAGTTTCTCCCAAGATTTTAAATTAAAAGATGTAACAATGTTGCTTGGTCCCTATTTAAAAATAAACCAAAATATAAAAAAACCAAAATAAATGAAGGTGAGGCACCCAATGAGTCACCCTCGCAGCAAAAATGAATAATGGAAGGTAAATAGGGCAGCAATAGGTTACATGGTGGTAACCTGAAATTGAGTTTATCACCTCACCCGGTAGCTCATCTGCGATGGCGTGGGGTTATAATCAAAGAAGTAAGAAGGACCCACCATTGTGGATCGAAGTGTCTAGAAGCCTTTTAAAGCGAACGTAACGTGGGAGGCACATTACTTCTTCTGAGCACTCACTCACTTACTGTAAAAATCTTCAATACATTTTAGTTTAAAATTTTAAATAAAAGAATCATAATTATCTTCTATTTTTCTTTTCAGAATTTTTCCTTATAAATTTACAAATTTTACAGCCTGATTTTTAGATAGCGCTATACAAATTGAATAGAATTATGCCTTAACAAAAGTTACGTTAAATGACTGTTAAAACTGAAGTTGACAATAAAATGATCATCCATGAATAATTGTATCGTGTATTATTTTATTTATTTATTTTATATTCATGTATTTTCATCATTTCGACTGGATTTGCTTTCCATATTATGTTATTGCGAAAATTCACTTTCGTAGTTCTTTTAATTGATTTAATGACGTACCTAATTTCGACGAATGCTTACTATCAACATTCAACATGAGACTACAGATGCTTAGCTGGACAATTTTAATTGCGAAATAAACTGCCCTTGGTCCAAATCTGATTCAGCTCAAGTATGATTCAATATTTCACACTGATTGTTAGGTAAATTCCTTGAAACGTAAATGAAAAATATGTTGCGCTGGATGCGCTGAATTCTCTCGCAACCGCGATAGGCATCCGAAGCACTGGTTTGAACCACACCAAATCTTGCATTAATTCGGATGCAAATTATTGCAATTGATCGTAAACAATGCACTCGTCAAAACATATACATGTGATACTCTTCGTCGTCCAAGAGCTCATCAAGATCAATTTTTCTTCGTCTTCGTCACCGTTTACACTCCGTTGCGAAATCCCTCCTTGGCCAACAGTACTCCAACATATGACCAAAACAGTAATGTAATAAGCCGATTTTTATCAATGGCCCTCATTTAAACGAAGTTCTGATCGAGGACTTTTCAGAAAACTTTCAAATCCGAGAATTACAATTCGAATGAAAAATTTATTTTTTTATGGCGGGCACATCACATTTCGATATCTATACTCACGACTATCGAAACGGACGCAAAGTAGACATCAACGATGAATGAGCTGGTCATTAACATCTCACCGAAATTCAGGACTCCTCACATCCTGCACTTAAAGAAACCGCAACTTAGTCAATAAAAACTCCAAGCCATTGAGAAACAATCCGCACAGCGTAAAATTCGACTAACTATCGCGAGCAAAAACTGACTAAAAATCCCAATTTCAGCTTTTCTCGAGCTTGGCACACAAGCGCTTTTCTAGGGTGTCTACAATGAACTTCTCTTTCTGCACGTAGGACATCCGCGTCGTCAGCAGCGCTCACAAATTTGCACAGAGGTATAGTCATTGCATGTTATGGGGTGGGTGCCTGAAGCTATTGAAAATTTAGGCGGGAAAGTCCATTTGAAATTCAATGGCAATGGATATCTCTAAATAATGTAAAAGGAGAAAATGGAAATAATGGTTATATATTATTATGGAGAGATAGTTGATTGAGTTAATGATATGCTATAAAGATTAAATAATACGAAATAATGAATATATGATAAAAAGGCAAGAGATAATTATAATACAGGGTGGTGATAAGCTATGAATATAGAACAAAGGTATGGCAATAATATAAGATAGTTATATACGGTATGGTAATTGTCATTACATGAAATAAAAATAATGCAATACGATATGATAAGGATTATAAAACGGTATGATAACAATACTATAAAGATATTTGATACGATAGCGGTACGATAACGCAATAAAAATATGATAGCTATATATGATAAAAAGTATGATAATTATAAACGATGATACTACGATAATTCTATAAGTACATAAAGAAAAATGTACCATATATATAAGGCTAATCAGTCTTTACACGATCGGGACCCTCAGCGTTCCGATGACGTAACAACTATCAGCGCGCATTTGGCATTATCATTCACGAGAGGACGTAATGTGGTTGGACTTCAGGGAATAAAAACAACGCATTGATTTATTTTTAAAGTCAGTAATTGAAAACCACACATCCATTATCATGTCGTTGCCAACGTAAGTTTTTTAGTGAAAGAGACATCTTATCCAATCGGTTAAATTATTTTTTCAACTAAACCAGCATCAGTGATGTCTGGTAGAGGAATAAATCCGAAAAATATTTCACTATTACGTTTATGTACTTTTTGAGGTTTTATACTAAAATACAAAACCCTCTCACGGGACACTTTCACACGCGATCCTACAAGCAAGACCCCCGGGAGCTTGAGGTAACATTTATCACGCCAGCTAGACTGAAGAAGAACATGTAGCGTAATTTTTTTTTTGTAATTGAATATTTTGAATAGTAATTTCTTAGCACATGTAACGACTAGGTTAAGTACATTCTAAGCGGACAGCCCATGTTACGACCTCACAAGGAAATATCGATAGCGGCGATCCAGGTGGTGCAATGCAGATACCCAATTAGTTAATGCTAGACGTGTTAAATGACGAATCATCAACAACAAGCAAATCAAGAATCACCAGCAACGGAGCTGTGGATCTATCATCGCAAATTGCATCACATTCAAAAGAAAATGATTTTTTAAAAAATGCCACAGCATCAAGGAAGTGCCTCAAATCAATCACTTCGGGGAAGCTCTTTAGTCGACATGCCACCTCAAGGATATAGAAATCTATCACAGCCAAATAATCATCAAATTAACATATATAGGCACAATGAATACCAAAGAAGTTAGGCCGAACTTCCAATGGAAAAGTAAATTAAAAACCGCTTACAAATTCAAAAATTTATGTGAATATTCAGACACACAACGGCGATTAGCAGCTAGCAATAAGTCGAATTATGCAGAATATTTATTGGAAGAAGTCGAAATCTATCAATCAGTACCTGAAAAAGACGAAGCAAATCCTGGCGAAGAATTCTCAATTGAAATGAGCTTATCTTTCGAAAATGAAGTCAGATAATGAGATGGACAAAAATAAATCAAGAGCCGAATATGATGAAACTGAAACTGTAGATAAGTTTGTCAAGGGAACAGAAGACATCGATATTCGTCAATGTAGCTTATGCTTAACAATTTGTTACAAGTCGACATTGAAAAGTTATATGTACATTCATAGCGTGATTCGACCACATTCCTGCACCGTATGCCATAAAAATTTCAAGACAAAACTGTCGTTGCGAATACATATGAGATCCCGTACTGCCGAACGACCGTATGTTTGCGAGGTGATGAAATAAATAGGTAAGTATTGGTTAAAAAATATATATATATATACAAACGAAGCCTGATGCAAAACCTCCTTTAACAATACTCGTTTTGTAAAAGAAAAATTGAAGCTAAAAAAAATAAAACAGCTGGTTACCTCGGCCAAATTTGCATACAAAACAAAGATCGAGAATTGAAAAATATTTATGATACAATCACAGGTAGTATGACTCTAGCTGAGAAAATATCACAATGTGCAAATGTTCCTGAGGCTATGAAAGAAGATAATTTGCCAAAATTTATACGCGAAAACTGCCATGATTTATTAGAAACCTTATTGACATCGCGATTATTTACATTTTGTTAATGACAGTAGCCAAATGAGAGCTTCTGTTGTAGCCGAGAGTTCATGTGGAAGCTACAAGGCGGTAATGTAGTGAGGCATTGTCACATTGCTGTTTGCGAAGCTTAATAAAAACATCGAAAGCTTGTTGCACGATAGAGGATCGTGTCTCCCCGGGGCTATAAAAGACCCCGGATTATGAAGAAAAAGCTCTTTTTTCCTCGTCTCGATTTCTGGGTATGGTTCAAAAGGCTAAATGGCGAGAAAAACAAGTTGGGTAAACAGACCTACGCTCATGTCAGAAGGGTTTTATATTCAATTTAAAAAATGCAGTCACCAGATCGAATCAAATCAAGATACATGTCAAAGACAATTTTATTGGAGAAAATATGAAATACGAAGATCATACTATTATTAACAAAGCTGAACGAATTTCGACTTCTGAGGTTTTTGTTATTGTTATACTCATAAGTACCTCCCTTGATAATTATTTCAGATGTCCATTTGCGAGGGAGGAAACACATTTTTCATGTATTTCCCCCCTGTGCCCCCACTGAAGCAAAAACTGACAGTTTAAGAACTGTTTTGAAAAGCTCCCATGAAAACGTTTATTTCATACTCATATCGGCTACGTTTGATGATTTTTTTTCAGGGGCTATTCTCCTGTACTGTTATCATCGATAAATAGCCAATTTTTTCGAATCCTAGAATGGTTACAAAACCCTTTTGCTAGGAGCTCTCCCGCCTCTTTGACTTGTTTCACTTATGAGCATTAATTGTAGGTACTCATCTTTAGTCATTCATTAAATTGAATCAAGTGTTCAAAGCATGCACCTTAAACGTTGAAGTTGGGAAAAAATAACTCAAAATTATTCAATTTTTGCATTTAAAACAGCCACTATTTTGTTTTACGATTACTGATACCACTAGCTGCACCGATTCTCAAAGATATTCATGACACCTATCATTCCTGAAATTTTCATGCAAATCCTAGCAAAACTGTAGTGTCTGAGTCGGTAAAAAACGCATGTTGTTCCATAGCCATATGTTGCCATAGTAATAAATGCAGACCATATTGTTCCATAGTAATACAGGAAAATTCAAACCGCTATTACTTCGCAAAATATTATTCAATCTTGATGAAACTTTCAGAATAGATCAACCTTATAAATAGTCATCTGTGTACTGAATTTCATAGAATTTAAGGGTACCGGTAAGATTTTATTCAAGAAAACATAAAATCAATAAATCATACTATTACTAACAAAGTTGAGTGAATTGCGACTTCTAACGTATTTGTTGTTGTTGTACTCACCAAGGCCTACATTCCTGATTTTTTTCAGATTTTTCGGATCACAGGTGTCCAATCGCGAGGGGGGGGACACAAATTTTTCGTGTATTTCCCCTCCCAGTGCGCCCCTCGAAGCGAACTTTGCCAAACTAAGACCTGTTTTGAAAAGTTCTCATCAAGACCTTCCATTTGATACCCATATCGGCTACTTGCAATGAAATTTTTTTTTTCGGGGAATCACTCCCCTATACGGGGAGACCCCCCTTAAATACCTTATAAATTTTTTTGTAGTTGAACTTTAAAAAAAACACCACTTTACACCTACATACAAAATTTGATGTTTCTAGCTTAAGTAGTTTCCGAGAAAAACTGCTGTGACACACGGACGGACGGATGGACGGACAGACGGACAGACAGGACGCGATTTTAGTAGGGTTTTGTAAAATTATTTTACAAAACCCTTAAAAAATTAAGAAGCGGTTAGAAGAAATTAGCAGGAAGGCGAACGAACTGGACAGGAGGACAACAAGCTGTTTTTGTACAATTTTCAACTCGTTGAAGATCGACAACAGTTGAAACCAATCATTGAGCAAATTGGGGGCCGACCACGTGGAAGCAAGGGCAGCGATAAGTAGTAGGTAACTAATTTTTATTTTTGAATTTATAAAACAATAAAATTTTAACTTGTGGAAAAATTAGTGTGGAAACTGTGAAGTCAGGCTTGCGAGTTTATTTGAGTACTTATTGCGATAGTGGCGTGACTTTATGGTGGCCTACGACCGCCATGGGGAAGTGTCCTCGAGTACCACCTGTGGGGTAGGAGTGCGAGGCGGGCTAAAGTATGGGAAGAAAGTGGAAATTTTATCCAGGATTGGGCAGTTTTGATCTTCCTCCAAAATTTATTTGAAGGTGGTGATAGTTTTCAGGGTTAGGCCGGTTCGGTTCTTCTCCAAATTAAATTGGAAAGTGAAACACTTTCCCAGAGCTAGGCGCACGATCAAGTGCTTACAAGAATGTTTATAAGAATTGCGACAATTCCGTTTCAGACTTTTGGCCGCTATTTTGTGCTTCTCCATGAGATTGCGGGTTTTGTCAGATTTCCGCGGTAAATTTGCAAAAGTACAGAAGCAAACCTCCTGACTCGGTCGTGTTCTCGCTTGGTGACCTCGTTTGGGGCCCACTGGCAAAGTGAGTGGCGCACGGCCTTTCTTCAGCGGGCTTACCGGGTCCAAGGGCCCCAGTCGGAGGTTTTTGATGGAGCACCGGAAAATAGCAAGTGTATCAACCCTATTGCAATCATGACCTGTGTCCGTCTATTCACCTGAATGCCACAGCAGATTTTCTCCAAAAATATAGAAGCTACGGCCATGCAACTTTGAGGAAAGGTCAGACATGGTGACTGATTGAAAGTTCAAGGGTGGAATTTTTTTTCAAAATACACCCATATAGGGAGGTGAACCTTTAAAAAAAATTTCACCATTAGTAGTCGAGTGAGGCATGATTGGACAGTTCTTAATAAGATGTTTTCAAAAAGAGTCTTAAAATTGCCCTATCGGTACCGTGGGGGGCAGAAGAAGGGGAAATATACAAATTTTGTGCGCACCCCCCATCGTGATTGGACACCTTTCATCCGAAAGATCTGAAAAAAATCATGATTGCCGGCCTTCATCAGTAGAAAAACAACGAGATTCACTCGACTTTGTCAATAATACTATGATTTTTCAACTTGAAATTTTCTTAAATAAAATCTTGAGGGTACCTTTAAATTTAACAAAATCTAGTACAGCGGATATTTATAAGATTGACCTGCCCTGAAAGTTTCGTCAATATCTAATGGTATTTAACGGAGTTATAGTGGTTTGAATTTTTAGGGTTTCGTAAAATAATTTTACAAAACCCTTCTAAAATCGCGTCCTGTCTGTCCGTCTGTCCGTCTGTCTGTCTGTCCGTCCGTCCGTCCGTCCGTCCGTCCGTGTGTCACAGCAGTTTTTCTCGGAAACTACTTAAGCTAGAAACATCAAATTTCGTATGTAGATGTAAAGTGGTGTTCTCTTCAAAATTCAGTTACAAAAAAATTTTTGTAAGGTATTTAAGGGGGGTCTCCCCATACAGGGGAGTGACCCCCCGAAAAAAAAATTTCATTGAAGGTAGCCGATATGGGTATCAAATGAAAGGTCTTGATGAGAACTTTTCAAAACAGGTCTTAGTTTGGCAAAGTTTGCTTCGAGGGGCGCACAGGGAGCAAAATACATTTAAGATTCAAGTCAATCCATAATTTTAGGAATATTGGAACAAAATGTTGGCTGGTTGGGATGGAGTCCTTTCAAAGCAAGAATATATTTGTTGGGCATATCATAAAGTTTTTCTTGAAATAAATCATTCTATTAATCCACATATTGTAGATAAATTACAAAACTCTTTTGACATGAGCGTAGTTCTGTCTAACCAACTTGTTTAATATCCTTTATAACTTTTACAATTCTAATGATCAGTGGCTTAACATAATTTACGTAAGGTGTACAGTGTAGCATTATTTAATAATATTAGGAAGAATGTATAGATGCTAATATGTCCATTGACTGCGTCCTCCAATCTTTAAATCCAAGCAGTGCAGAACTGTTTTCGTTGAACAAGTTAAACCAGCGTTTCCTCGATTTCCCCACTAGGCTCTGGCGTACAGTTCTCCCAACGAATACATTCTGGGTACCCTTTGTTTATCCATACAATTCAAGTGGCCAGTTTATTGCAGTTTCCACATTCTTACAATTTTTGACACCTTCGGCTCCTCAAAAATTTCATATAGCTCATGGTTGCATCGATTATACCATTGGTCCTCGTCTAGTTCCGCTCCAATTTTTCACCTCAAGACCCACATTTCGAAGGCAGATGCTTAGTTACGGTCCGTGTTTCACATCCTTACCACAGCACAGATCTAATCACAGATTTATTATATACACTTGGAGCTTTGTTTTTCTGTTTATGCAGCTGGCCTTGAAAATCGTCAAAATTAATAAAATATTTTATTTTCAACCTATTTTTGGCGCCTTTCGTCTCTTCCGTTACCAGTTCTCATTATGTTGGTGCCTAGATATACAAGTTTGCCCATATTTTCGATATTATATTCATCAAGTGTGATATTTTGGGCATTTGAGGAATTTTTCCTCGACAGTGTCATGCGCTTTATTTTATTCTCATTGATTTGTAGCCTAACTTGCTTTGTTTCCTTGTCAAATTTTATAAAGAGTTCTTTGGGAGTTGTTAACGACCATGAAAAAAGGTTGATGTCATCCGCATAATCTACCACTTGGTTCGACTTGTATAGTCAACATATGTGCTTCATGCATCGACAGGTAGATATCTGATGACATATTCCAGAGCCAAATTGAATAGCGATGGGGCCACCCCACTTCCCTACTTTATTCTGGTATTTGTGGCAGAGGCGTCGGTGAGTTGGTTATTGATGCAAACTTGGAAGGTAATCGACATCATTGCCACTTCGGTGTGACATACTAATTTGGCTGGGACACCAAAATAAATCATTATTTGGTACTGTATATTACGATCAATTCTGTCGTATACTTGCTTACAGTCAACGAAAATTTGGTATACGTCTATGTTGAACTCTCAGCATTTCTCAAGTATCTGATTGACTGTTAACAATTAATCTATCGTCGATCTATCTACTCAAAAACCACCTTGGTACTCCCCAATAATGCCGTTGGCGTATTACCTGATCTTATTTTCTAAGAACTTTGAAAATATTTTGTACGCCATACAAAATAGTGATATACCTCTATAGTTTTCGCACTGCTGCCACATTAATTTGTGAGCTGTACTAGAATCTTATCGATGCTCAGCACTTTATTCTTCTTTTGGGTTTTGCTGGTAGAAGAAAATTCATCCAGAATTTGTGGGGCCAATGGCAGCTCTCTCTTGTGGCTGTGTGCAGGTTTAAGGAGGTTCTTGTAATATGATACCCATCTTTCCTTAATCCTGTTTTCATAAGCGATGATGTTGCCAATGTCATCACGGTAGAGCATGGTCTTGTGCTGATAACCACGTTTCAGGTTTTTCACTACTTTGTATGCTTGTATTGTGTTAATGCTCACCAGACTTACATCGATAACTCACAATTGGTTATCATAATATTGTGTTATTGAATACTCCTCTAAGGTTTTCATAGTGCTCACCCATCGTCCTGATTTCCCTGTCTAAATTATCCTTGTAAGCACGTTTTTTTTATCTAACGCACTCTGACATTCATCATCAAACCAATTATTTCTTTTGCGCCCGACTTGATGTTCGATTGTCTGTTCTGCCACGGTCTTTATTGCTGCTTCTTGTCCATCAATAGCTAGTTGCTTGTTTGTGGTGAAACATTTGATAGGATGGGAGCTATCTGGTTATCGAGGAGCTTCCTAAAACCTTCGCCACAGACGCAGTATGGAGCCAACTAGTGCCAAATTTTCGTGAAGGGCTGGTATTTGCCGAATAATCTTGACATACGACATCGATAACCTAATTTGATCAAGTAATGATCCGAGTTTCAATTGGTCCCTCGGTATATACGGACGTTAAGTATGCTCGAGGCTCAATGTTTTTAAAACATTTTCGATTTTGTTTAGATTGTTGCCATCCAGGTCATTTTGTGTATGGGCCGATGTGGGAGGCAAGTCAAACTTATGACTAGATTTCTGCTACACGCAAAGTCAATCAAGCGCCAGCCGTTGTCATGTGTTTGATCGTGGAGACTTTATTCTCCACCAACCAATCCAATTTTCGGTTGCGAGAACATTGCCGTAGATTCAATATTTTTCGAGGCTCTATTGTAGGTTTCGAAACAATGTAGGGTTTTCCAGGGATGAAGAGCCAGCCCGTCACCCAACCTCTCTTGCGGCGGCAAGGTCATTATTGAGATGCTCGATAATTCATGTCGTTTTTTCTCAGAAATGACGTGAACTGCATAATCCGTGTAATAATAGTGATTCCATGGGTTATATTATTACGAGCATATATTTTCATTCAAAATGAGACCTTAAACTTTTTTCAGTTGAATACTGAGCGTCACTAATAAACAAAAAGTGGGTTGAAAATAAACTTGAAAATCGATAATTAAAGAGAGTATCATCGGCATATTTTGTTATTTTACTTCCGAAAGGGCAAAAATGTGGTGCAAGCTAAGAAGAAGTTGTGCGAAGTTAAAAGTGAGAATTATCTTACTGAACGCTAGTGTCAGCATTGGTTTGCTCGCTTTCGTTCTGGGAATTTCAATGCGCAGTTTGCACCATATACTGATCATCCAACCACTACTGATGGCGACAAAATAAAGGCGTTAATCGAAACTGACCGGCGTATGATAATTCGAGATATAGCAGAGAACCTCGACATATCAGACTCAAAGGTTTACTTAAACTTACAACAGTTTGACTACATAAACAAACTGGATATTTGGGCTCTTCAAGATTTAAAAGAAATTTACCTCACCAAACGTATTAACATATGCGAATCTTTGCTGAATCGTCATCAAAATGACCCATTTCTAAAAAAGATTAAAGCTGGTGAGAAAAATGGATTTATCATGACAACTTTGTCCAAAAACAACCATGAATCAAGCAAGATGAGCCCCCACAATTGACGGCCAACGCCAATATTTAGCGAAAAAATAATATGTTTTGTGTGTGGTGGGATTACCGGGGTATAGTCTATTTTGAGCTGCTTTCAAGAAATCAGCTTATTAATTTGAATGTCAACTATCGTCAGCTGGTGGAATTGAACGAAGAAATAAAAAAAAAGCCTTGAACTGGTCAATCATAAAGGCGTGATGTTCCATCATGATAACGCTAGGCCCCACACCTCCTTGATAACCCGTCAAAAATTAATGGAGCTCACTTAGGAACTGATGCCATATTCACCCTACAGTTCTAATTTAGCACCATCAGACTATCATTTGTTTCGCTCCTTTCAAAACCATTTAAATGATAAAACTTTTGATTCTGATCAGGCTGTTAAAAATGAGTTGGACCAGTTCTTCGCTTTTGCAAGCTGAGACTTCTTCCAACGTGGAATTTTTCAACTTAATGAAAGATGGCGAAAGGTCATACAACAAAACGGTCAATGTAGTGTCATTGATATAAATAAAATCACTTCGAAAAACATGATAAAGAACGACATGAATGATCAAATAACCCAATACTTTCAGTTCCGTTTTAAGGCAAAGAAGATTCGCTCTCACCCTCTTACGACACTACAAAGGGCGTGGAAGTTGGACTGAGTAGCGGAGCTGCAGATGTATTTGCAGTTGTTTGCATATCTCGGCATTTAATGCCCCATCATTATGGAACCAGTAAACCCAATGTGCAACCCCGTAACTATTTACTACTATTTGTTCGTTAAAATCCATAAAATCTCATTTCAGAGTTTTCACAATTTTTCTTATCTAATAATAAAACCTTATTAGGACAAGTAAAAATTAGCAAGTGATGTGGCATGAAAGATCGCTAATGATTTTGTTCACTCTTATTACACTTGCATTAGTTAGGGTTTATACGAGGATACTTTTGACTACAGCTTAAGATAAAGGGCTTTCCAATAAGAGGAGTTATTTTGAACAGCCCACTATTTCCGTAGATGTCACTTTTGAAGCTGTCATTTTTTGACATTTGACAAGTGAAAACTACGCCATTAATAAAATAAGAACAACAAACTTCAACAACGCATTGAAATTATTAAAATTCACTATAAAAATTGTGAAAATTTGGCAGAGACGATTCATAAAACTCGAACGCTTTTGGGTCGTCATGAAGCACCTTGTCGATTGAAGAATAAAACCCGTACACGTCACTCAAGAACAGCCGAGAATATTGCTGCTGTAGCCAGAAGTGTTGAAGAAAACCACGGTTTGTCCATTCCTCGTCGTTCTTTGGAATAAGGAATTCCACAAACGTCATTTCACCGTATTTAGCATAAAGATTTGGGTCTTAAGGCTTATAAAATTCAGTGAACACAAGAACTTAGGCCGGTCGATCATCAACAACGTCGTGTCTTTGCTGATTGGGTCCTTGAAATGCACGAAAATGATCCGGGATTCCATCGAATAATCATCTGGAGTGATGAAGCCCATTTCCACCTCGGTGGCTTCATCAACAAGTAAAATTGGCGCATCTGCGGCTCGGGAAATTCAAGAGTTATTGTTGAAAAGCCTCTCCATCCTCAAAGTGTGACTGTTTGGTGCAGTTTATGGTCCGGCGGAGTCATTGGACCTTACTTTTTCGAAAATGAAGCTGGAGCAACAGTTACGATGAATGGGTTGCTCTATCGAGAGATGATTAATGATTTTTTATGGCTGGAATTAAAAAGTATTGATCTGGACAATGTATACTTTCAACAAAACGGTGCTACGTGCCACACAAGTAACGAAACCATTGATCTTTTACGGGAAAAGTTTCCGGACCGTGTTATCTCTCGAAGAGATGATCACAATTGGCCACCGAGATCTTGTAATTTAACACCTTGCGACCACTTAAAAGAAAAGGCCCACATCAACAGTCCAGCTTCGATTCAAGACCTCGAAGACGGAATTCATGAGGCTATCGGGGACATAGGGCAGCCAATTTGCAATTTAGTTATGGAAAATTTAATGAAAAAGATATGGTCCTGTAAGCGTGGTCGTGGTGGTAATTTGCCTGATGTTATTTTTCACTATTAACGGCATACTTTCTTCTTTATAGTGAAATAAACATTTGATCATATATATTAAAAAATGGTATTTTTCTTTTGATATCAAAACAACACCTCTAATTGGAGAACCCTGTAGTTTATGCATGTGAATTTCAATCTGTTGATTATTATTCAGATAAACGTAAGAATTTTAAGGTTACTTTCATATTAGATCAGAAAATGCGAATCAGTAAAAATTGAAATAGAAAACTTATGAAAAATTATTTTTGTTTTTTTTTCTTTGAAAATGAGCCATTTGATAAAGAAATAGAAATATTAGGTCGCCAAGAAAATTGAAATTTGTGACTATTTGTCATGAGAAAACGGAGAAATATTTGATGTTTGAGAAGTGGGAACTCATCTTGGAGATACGCCCATTTGCCATGTCACACTCCTAAATACGAGTACCTTAGGCCTTCACCTAATTCTCCTATATGAACGATCAGACTGTCTATTGATTTGGATTTCATAAAATCCCTAACTTTGCCTTTGCTACTTTAGTCCAAGGAGTTTCTAGACAAGTCAAGCGGTTCAACTTCAATCCAGTTTAAAAATGTTTGTTTGCACTTGATAGATAACAGAGTGCACTATTATGCATGAAAATTGGCTTATATTTCTTTTTAAACCATTTATTCATTTGAGGCAGCAGTAGTTTTTCCAAAACTTGTTAGTAATTTTTGGAATATTATAAAAGGTGATTCATTATGAGGTTTGATTTTCAATAGGCTTCTTTTTGACAGATCACACGTGACTTCTGTCTAACTGTAATGTAATTTTTATTCAGTATTGTTTGACAAGTCATCATGAAAAGACTTACACTGCGACAACGTATCCAAATCGGTCAGCTGTAGTACAAAAATCAGCCTTCAAGATAGTGCTACTTCGCATACAGTGACTTATTGAGAAATCATTTTGGTGAGAACTTGATTTCACATTTTGGACCAGTAAACTGGCCACCTAGATCGGGTGATTTCACACGTTTAGTTTATTTTATTTGAGGTTACACGAAATTCCTGCTCATCATGAATAAACCAGCTTCAATCGACGCTTTGGAAGCCAACATTACTCATGTCATTCACGAGATACCAGTCGCAATGGTGGCGCGCGTTATCCAAAATCGGTCCCTGAAGATGGACTATTTACGGCGTAGTCACGGTCAATATTTAAACGAGATAGCCTTAAAAAAGTGAATTTAATAGATTGTATTTTCACTCACAATAAAATTTTTGATATAGAATTCAACTTCATGCCTTTTATTTGGAATTAAAACGTAACCTTATAATGAATCACCGTGTAAATAATTTTGTGTTCAACTTTGAGCACACAAGATTTTCATTCCACACTTGGAAAGTCAACTCGTCAGAATAACAAACCTGTAAAGTAATACAGTTTGTTCACCAACTACGAATTGACAACAACTTAAAAATTACGTACAGTAAAATACACACCTTTTTGCAGTAAACTATTGCGTTTCTAGCTCCCAATTTTTTTGATTATGCCTTTTGTCAGTATTGTTTTCAGACTGGTCTTTCGATAAAGCCCTCTTTTGCCAAACTTCAGTCCAGAATCCTGAATGTCACCTTCATAAATATTCTTTGCAAGAATCTCCAATTGCATTTGTGTTTCCTATCAACAAGGAGAAAATTGAGATAAATACTTACCAAAGATTACCCAAATTTCATATATGCATACAATTAGCGATTGAAGTAAACTGTTTTAATCTAACATTGACAATCTAAAGGAAATATCAACTAAGTATAAACTTTTGCGTTTTTATTCAGCTGTAAACGCAGATGTTATTCTTCTTCTTCGTAGCACTACAGCCCCTCTCGGGCCTTCGCTTTTCACAAGTGTCTACAAATGTCTCGGTTCATTTACCCCGTCCTCCAATTTTGAAATCCAAGCAGCGATGAACTGCCTCTATTGAACGAGTTAGACCAGTGTTTCCTCGGTTTCCTCACTGGCCTCCGTCCTTTTCAGTTTGCCCAATCAATACCTTCTTGGGTATCCGTTGTTCGTCAATATGCCTATTCCAGCTTCAATCGTGGAAACCTCGAGCTTGTCAAAAATTGATTGTCGCTCATGGTTGCATCGAATCCGCTATTGGTCCCTGTCTAGTTTTGCTCTTATTATCCGCCTGAAGACCCATCTTTCAAAGGCGTTTAATATGTTTGCGGATGTTTTTTTTTCACACCCATAGCATGGCACATGTCTAATCACAGGTCTTATACTTGGAGCTTGGTTTTCCTGTATATGCAGCTGGTTTTCAAGATCGTCAAAACTGAATAACATATTTTTTGCGAGCTGTATTCTTCGGCGTATTTCGTCTCTTTTACTATCGGTTCTCATTTTTTGGCACCTGAATATGCACATTTGCCCACATTTTCGATATTGTATTCCACAAGTGGGATATTTTGTGTATTTGAGGTATTTTTCCTCGACTGCGTTATGAGCTTTTTTCATTCTCATTGATTTGCGGCCCTACTAATTTTGCTTCGCTGTCGAGTTTCAGGAAGAGTTCTTTGACAGTTGTTAGCAACTGTGACAAAAAATTTATGTTGCCCACTTCTTTTATCGATAAGTAGCTATGTTATGACATATTCCAGAGCCAAATTGAGCAGGTTTTAATATTAACATCGAGAATTGAACTACGGGAGTAGTCCCAAAAGTACCCGACCTAACTTATGAATACAGGTAGTTTAAAAAAAACAATTACTGCGATTGAGAATACCACCTTTCAACAACTAAATGTGGAAAATTCATAATGGTATTGAGTAGTTGAGTTTAAGCGAGGTCGTACGAGCTGCCAATACGAACACCGCTGTGGTCGACCAAGTGTGGTCACTACGCAAGAAAACGTGAAGAAAATCCACAAAATGGTATTGGATGACCGTCGACTAAAAGTGCGCGAGAACGCAGACATGGCACTATTTCAAAGCGTGCTGTGCGTTGCATTTTTACCGAAAATTTGAAAATGAGAAAGCTGTGCGCAAGACCGGTTCCGCGTTTGCTCACAATGGAGCGCAAACAGCAACGTGAGGATGTTTCCATTGAGTGTTTGACAATGTTCCGCAGCAATAAAGCCGAGTTTTTGCGTCGATTCATAACAACATGGGTCCATCATTTTACACCTGAGACCAAGGAGCAGTCAAAGCAGTGGACTGAAAATGGAAAACCGGCTCCAAAGAAAGCAAAGACAGTTCAGTCAGCTGGCTAGTTCGTGCCATCCGTTTTCTGCGATGCACGTGGAATAATATTTATTGATTATCTCGAAAAAGGAAAAAAAATTAATGGCGCATATTATGCAGCCTTATTGCAGCATTTGAGTGATAAAATCAAGAAAAAACGTCTCCATTTGTTGAAAAGGAAAGTGTTGTTTCATCACGACAACGCACTAGTCCACACATTCATCATTGCGATGGCTAAAATCAATGAGTTGAAGTTCGAAGAAGAATATATCGAAAAATAAAAACATTTATCCAACTTTGTTACTGTTTTCTTTGTCTGTTCGGATACTTTTGGGACCACCCTCGTATATGTGCCATTGTAAGGGAAATGTAAAAATTTCCGTTGGTAGCACCAGCCCGAAAGCCAAATTTCTTGTAGGCGCCCTTGGTTTTAAAAGGCAAATAATAATTTGATTGGCCGCCACTTTGAAAGCTTAACATAATTGAAAAAAAACTATTTGTCGTACAAATATTTCTAATGTAAGCCGTATCATATTTACCATTTTTGTTTGCTTTCTTGGATTGAAGCCTTTAATTTTGGCTTAGTTTAATAGAAATGTTATCTTTTAAGTTGCAACTAAATACTTTGAGTTTAAAATTTTCGACTATATATTTATCGTCCAATTTTCAAAATAAACGTAAGAACTTACCCTAATGATTTACATTTCTAAGTTTCATCAAAATTGGTCGAAAAACTTGGCCACTAGAGTGTCACAAAAATACGAAAAAAATCGCATATTTGAACCAAAGCCATTTTGCAACTTGCACATTGATGGTCACGTAAATAACAAAATCACTACAACTAATCACTATCTATCTTAATATTAAGTTACTCGTAAACTGAATGAAAATTGTGACTCTTAGAAGCCTTAGTAATTCTCAACGTTTGACTAGACTTTAAAATTCAAGACTTGACAATCAATTTTTTTTAATTTTTCCCCAGGAACTTATTGTTTCTAAGAAACCTAAGTACAAAAACAATTTTTTGCAGTTTTTCCGACGTGTGAGCGACTACCATTTTGTTTCAGGCGGTTCGACCTTGGATTTTTTTTCTCTCGATAAATTTAACCAAGAGTTGCAATTTATCTTATGCATACTTCTTTAATTGGTTTTTACCAATAAAATAAGATATTAATTATCGGGAAGCCAATTAAGCTTCAAAATTGTAAAGAAGTTTGCAGACAAAAATGTACTTTATTCTTCAAACTCCAAACCCAGTTAACAATTTTTCATACCATCTACAATAAGAAATTAGTTGTTCCACCTTTGCTTGTCAATTATTAAATAAAGCTCTCATCGAGTCTTTAATACAGATGACATTGCGCTCCAGTGGTATTTCATCGATCGTTCCACATGTCATTTTAGCCGGAGCAATGCAATTACCAGAGATATTCTATTTCAAATGACTTCCCAAACCGAAGTGGAAGTGATGAAAAAGCATGAACACACAATCTGGTAGAGGCCATAACATTTTCGCGTGGATCCATCAAAAATATATCAAATTTCTTGGAATCGTCGCTTTGTTGACGACTATCAGGAGAGTCAACGTGGGTATCACTGACATCGTTCATACATTACATGTATTCCTTGAGCTTCCTTGGCCAAATATAATGACTAGAAAGATAACGGATCACTTTGTGAGCTCTTCATACATAGGAACATTAGCTTGTACACGAACTGGCATACTCGTTTGTTCGAAAGATGAGCGTAGCGATATGAGCTTCAGGAATGTAGTTAAGAAAACACAGGATGTGTGCACTTATATAAATATGTTTTGCTTTACAGGATCTGTACGTTGGTTTCTCATCTTTCCATGCGATTATAGCTTGCAGGGATATATGGGCGATATAACTACAGTATAAGTACATACATATGTATGTTTGTAAACGGCATCGACACAATAAATAAGATATTTAGTGAGTTTATGCTCATCGATGTCGATATTTCCAGTCAATTTAATGGAATCATAGCAGGAACAGAACATGAATACTATATAATATGTGTGACTCGAAGAATATTTTTTTTTGGAAATTATGACATTCGAAACATGGCCCAATATTTATCTTTTTTTATTTTTTCTTGGTGAAAGGAATGGTAATGTCAATTTTTTCCATGAGTATTATGCAGAATAGTGATCAAAATAGGTTTAACAAATATATTTAGTTTATATTTTGTTTGGTGAAGATAAAACGACCAAAATCATTTTCATGGTTCAGATAGCATAAATAACAGCCATAAATTTTGTTATGAATAAGTGTGTACATAGATTTAAAAGATTGACCCTACCACAATATGAAGATCATCAGCATATGTATGTTACCAATGGAGAAGAATACTAGGTTAGAAATTTGGCTCGAAATTTTGTCACAGCTTGGCACTTATATAAATAAATACATTAGTTTTTTTTCATTCATAAAGACTCAACGGTTATGATTTTATAGCCATTCAAAGCTCCCATGAATTTAAAATTTCGCTAAACAGTGTGACGTCGTTTTCCAACATTTCACTCGGTTTCACTAGTCGAGTTGGTACCGATAGTACTAGGTATATTGCAGTTTTAGTTGATAGTGTCTCGTGATTTCGTCAATACACTATTATGCCGTTACATTCACAGTGTCTACGTGAATTCAAGTGACTAGTATTGTAT
Source organism: Odontomyia ornata (assembly GCA_963969285.1). Classification (NCBI taxonomy): domain Eukaryota; kingdom Metazoa; phylum Arthropoda; class Insecta; order Diptera; family Stratiomyidae; genus Odontomyia; species Odontomyia ornata. Next base: position 384,147,344 of record OZ017738.1, read on the forward strand.
AGGGTTTTCCAATAAGAGGTGTTATTTTGATATGAAAAGAAAACTGTCATCTTTTAATATAAATGATCGAATGTTTACTTCATTATGAAGAAAACGGTATGCCGTTAGTAATGAAAAATAACATCAGGTAAATGATCACCAAGACCACGCTTACAGGACCATATCCTTTTCATGAAATTTTCCATAACCAAATCGCAAAGTCTCTGCCCTATGTCCTCAAAAGCCTCACGAATTCCATCTTTGAGGTCTTGAATCGGCGCTGGGCTGTTGGCATAGACCTCCTCTTTTGCGTGGTTAAATCACAAGATCTCGGTGGCCAATTGTGATCACCTCTTCCAGAGATAACACGGTCCGGAAACTTTTCCCGTAAAAGATCAATGGTTTCATTGCTTGTCCGCCACGTAGTGCCGTCTTATTGAAAATAAACGTTGTCCAGATTAATACCATCCGATTTCGGCTACAAAAAATCATTAATCATCTCTCGATAGCGCAATCCATTCACCGTAACTTTTGCTCCAGCTTCATTTTCGAAAAAGTAGGGTCCAATGAGTCCGCTGGACCATAAACCGCACCAAGCAGTCACACGTTGAGGATAGAGAGGCTTTTCAACAATAACTCTTGCATTTTTCGAGCCCCAGATGTGACAATTTTGCTTGTTAACAAAGCCACCGAGGTGGAAATGGGCCTCATCACACAAGATGATTTTTCGATGGAAGTACGGCTCATTTTCATGCATGTCAAGGACCCGATCAGCAAAGACACTGCGTTATCGATGATCGACCGGCTTGAATTCTTGTTTTAACTGAACTTTATAAGCCTTAAGACCCAAATCTTTATGCTAAATATGGTGAAATGACGTTTGTGGGATTCCTTATTTCAAAGAACGACGAGGAATGGACAAACCTGGGGTTTCTTCAACACTTTCGGCTACAGCAGCAATATTCTCGGCTGTTCTTGAGTGACGTGCACGAGTTTTATTCTTCACATTACTGAGTTGTCCCAACAGCTCGAATTTTTTCACCAAATTCTGTATTCCGGTCCGACAATTTTTATAGTGAATTTTAATAATTTTAATGCATTGTTGAAGCGTGCATCGTTTCATTTTTATTAATAGCGTAGGTTTTACTTGTCAAATGTCAAAAAATGACAGCTTGAAAAGTGACATCTACCGTAATAGTGGGCTATTCAAAATAACACCTCTTACAGGAAAACGCTTTAAAATGGATGCAGGATTTGTAGAAGGACCGTCGGACAACTTACTTAAAATAGATGGATTTATGGTCGGCTACTACTTTTCAAAAAACAGTGATTTCGTTGCCGCGCAAATGCGAGGAGTGAAAATTCAAAGGTAAGTTAATTAACTCTTTGTAGCCTAACATATGTAGCGACTTTATAAACTGATATGAATATTTTGTTTTGTTTTATTTGATGAAAATAAGTAATTTCGTCGATATTGCGCAAATAAGTACCTCAAAAACGTTCAAAATACCTCAAAAACGTTCGAAATACCTCAAAAACGTTCGACAAATAAAGTGGTATTTTATCAATATCTGTATACATATCTATTAAAACTTTTAATTATACAGTTTGCCAAAATTAATAGATTTATTTCGAATCCAGTGAGCTGTGCAGATGTACCAGACCATTTAAGGGATACGTAGAACAGTTTTTAACTATGTCCATGTGTCACTGTTGTTTTTTTTAAAACCAAATTTTTTATGTAAATGTCATAGATGTGATAATTTTATGTAAATGTTATTATTGATCATTTGCCAGAATATCATAGATTGAGCACAACAGATTTGCAATGGGACATATATTTTGACTGATATGTTTTATTAGAAAAATACGTTTTGGTTTTTATTTGCCTACTTTAGATCTGCAAGAGACAACTATGGTGATATTTTTCCTCTTATGTCTAAGGCTTTTTCTTTAAAACAATCGTTATTTCATTATTATATGTAGGTTTAGCACCGACTGAGTTGTGAATTTTCAAAGGAGATAGGTATACAACTTTTGTGAAAACTTCAGCATTCTAATACATTACATACTACATATAACAAAAATAAGATAATCAAAAAAATGTAACATGTTTTCTAGTTTTGAAATGGGCTGCATATTTGTGAATTTTCATGGAAACCGGCGGTTGTTGCGTCGCTTCCCACCTGTGATTGATCTTATTTTAAATAATGCTAGAAAAATCAAAGGATAATGCAAAATAGTTATTTGATGTGCAAGTTCTGCATAACGATACACTGTACCAAATTTTGACACAAATCGTTTTGTATTTCTGGCCCGATTTTATATGAAGCAATCAAATTCTTGACGAACTTTTTTCAATATATACATACTCGTACAGTAAATTGATCATGTTATTTACTTCCATTAAAATTATCTTCACAGCAGTAAACTTTGCTTTTTGCTCCAAAGAGTCCAACCTTTTCATAGTTTTTAGCCATTTCTTTCGCATTTCGACATCCATGCATAGGTGGTTGTGCTTATACATTTTGGTACAACACACGATTTCCTGGTGTTTGGATTCGCCATTTAAAGGACTAAATGGAAGATCTTCTTACAAACCGTACCGAGGGAGTGTTGCACCATGACGTCACGCGTTCGCTTGGTTTATGGCTTTGAAATAGCATATCTCGGCAAATACTGCAGATATACAAAAGTTTTTTCGACATCGTTTATATTTTTAATAAATAATATGTTGAGCTAAACACCTAAATTTATGATTCTTATCTTATTGTGTGGACTTGAACAATGATGTACCAGAGTTTTCAGCTGTTGTGTTGCTGATCAGATGTTATAGCTCAATGTCCTTTTATTTTAAGCCTGACTCCATTTTAAAGCTGCTTTTAAGTTTTCTGTGTGCTTTGATTTTAAACTCGGTCTTTAGCATCGCAACTTTGGCCATGCAGACGCCAAATTCATACAGCGCATTTCTGTCAGTTCTGTCGTGTACTTGCTTGAAATCTACAAAATGTTGGTATACATCAATGTTGTATTCCCAGCACTTTTCAAACATCTATTTAACTGAAAATATTTGGTCTTTTTAGACCATCCACTTCAAAAGCCCCCCTGATATTCATCTATAGTGCTTTCACAGTATGGCTTTAATTTTCATTCCATGATTTAATCGAGCACTTTATAAGATGCACTACAGTTTTGACACCTTAAGTTTTCTTCCAATTTGTATGCAGGACATATTTTAATTTTTTGCCAGTCTCCTGCTAACTGCTTCTCTAACCATATTCTGCATATTGGTTGATAGAAATGATTACTTAGATGAGGACTACTCTTCTGAAATATTTCTGCTGGTATTTTATTCTTTCTAAATCTTCTCTCAGGTCACATACAGCTGCCTATATTTTGTCTCTGCTTTGTGGTAAGACTAGTGCCTCTTCTTCTACTTCTGGAAGGTTCATACCTTCAGAAATTGTATAGGGCGCCGTGATTTACCCTCTAGAAATATTGTAACCATCTGTTTTTGATTTTGACTGGGTTACCTATGATTGGTCCTTGGGCACTTTTGCGAAGCCTTGTTTGTGGAGCGGAGCCATATCTTATTTATTTAAAAGAGGCAAACGCCAATCTGGTCATCATAGTATTTTCTTTTCTTAATCCTAATTATCTTATTCGCTACTCTTCTGAGATTCTCATAGTGAGCTGAGCTGTATGAAATTTTTGACGAACCGGAGGTCTCAAGGATTGTAAGACTGCGGAAGCTACAATGGGCTGGACACATAAATCGTAAGGATGGACAACGGATACCATAGAAGGTATTCGTTGGGAGAACTGAAGGCCGGCGGCCAGTGGGGAAACCGAGGAAACGCTGGCCTGACTCGGTCGACGAAGACAGCTCATCGCTGCTCGGATTTTGGAATTGGAAGACGCGGTCAACGGACTGAGACAGTTGGAGGCGCTGTTTACAGGAAGCGAAGGCCCGAAAGGGGCTGTAGTGCTAAGAAGAAGAAGAACGCCAATCTGGTTTCATGTAGGGCCATGTTTTCGTTTACTTGTTGGGTCCTGATTTTGATGGTCAATCGTTTGTAAAATAGTTTTTTTTTGCAAATAGCGAAGTCTACTAGGTACTGTCCATTGTTACTGGTCTCTGTATGAAGGCTGTGCCCCGGTTATTCCTCTACGTGCTGTTTTGTGCCTGATTTTTGCATTGAAGTCACCCAGAATAATTTTAATGAATTCTTGTCTACTTTAGACGTACGAATGTTGACTAGCCATAAATTAAAGAATTTGGTCTTGATATGAAGTACACAAATCCTTTCGTTAATGGTCTTGAAGTCAGTGACAATTTGTTTAAATGTGCTGTGTACAACAAAAACCACTTTAAATGAATGGCTTTCTTGCAATTTTCCGTTTTTAAGCGTGGTATGTGTATGCTTGTCAAATGTGTCTTCCCTTTGCCACTTAGTTGCTTGCACTGCAATAATATATACGCTGCATTTCTTTATTTTATCCAGAAGTTTTCACAGTGCACTGTTCTGTCAAATAGAATTGAATAATGTGGAGACCCTCGAAGACATAAGCAATTGAAAAAAGTTGGATGCAGCGGAAAGTCTTTAGATTGCAAGGACACCCGAAAATCAGAGGTTCAATACGGACCTGGGTAATGCGTACAGCAAACTAATCAAAACAATCTGTTGAAGGTGTGAATTAAGTCATGTAAAATACATTTTACGAAATATTTGAGGATACTTAAGAAGAGGGCATACAAAACATTTAAAAAAATTTACGATCTTAGCAATATGCTTAAGACAAACTTGTATATATGAAAGATATTTTAGGATTACGTTTCAGTAATTACGGCACTGATAAAGGAAACAGCCTATTTCCGAAACATGTGTTCGTCCCATATATTCTAAATAAAATTTACCTTTTTAGGGAAACATAAATGAATTTTATCTTTCTTTATTTTATAACATATTTTTCAAAAACAGTGCCTCACAAACAATGTTCCTCATGTACCCACTAGTATGGACACCTTCAGTAAACGAAGTGTACGATAAATCGAAAAATTGCCTCTCACAAGCTAAAATGTTGACGTATCCTCTAATTGGTGTCCAGCTCTCAATCATGTGTGACGCACTAGAGTTTTTGGTCGGAGCAGCCTTACAGCAATAAACAAACAATATTTGGAAGCCGCAAGCCTTTTTCTCTAAGAAGCTGACTTCGACTAAGACGTGCTGAAGCGAATTCAATCGAAAACCCTTGGGGATCAACTTCACAAACAAGGACTTCCGACATTTGAAGAAAGCACGAGTGTTCACGGTATATACCGATCACAAGCCGTTAACATTCAATTCCCATCAAAAACCTCCGCCACATCAAGCTCGACACCTCGAGTTCATTGGCCAGTTTACGACGGGCATACAACACATCTCGAGTAATGACAACGTTGTTGCTGACGCACTCTCGCCCATCGAAGTAATCGAGCCGACGATCAACTACTGTATGTCTCTGCCTGTGTATGTTAACAAAATACACTGTTGCATTTTAAGTCAGCTGGCGTTCCTGGTTTCTTTTCTACTGCATTATAAGTTTGTCAATGTCACGTTGTTTGTATAAGTTAAACGCCTGCAAATGAAGGGCTGTGGAGCAGCCCTGCAGTTCTTGCGTTTCGCCAATTTCCTTGAATTCTTGTGATTTTTTGCCCGTTTGCTCGTGGTGTGCTTTCGGGTTTTTTGCCCTATTGCGTTATATTGACTATCGTGTTTGCGGTGGTGCGATTCCGCGTTGCTGTACCGTGGCTTTTTAGTTTAAACATTTTCGCATTTTAAGACATTTTCATTGTTTTTCTTTTGTTGCGGTGGCAGGTGTGGAGTGCCATCTAGTGGTTGATTTCTTCGCTTTGCATGGCAGTGATCGATTCGTTCAGTTTTTAAACTCTACTTGGTCACGAACCCGCCTGTTGGTATTTAGTGCTAGAGTGCCGTGATTGAGCTTTGTAGTGCTTTTTTGCTCATTTTTAGTGTTTTACTGTTTGAAGTTCATTTATTTTGTGCATTTTGGTACACTTTATTTTCACCTACCCATACTGAAGTGAATTTGTAATTGCTTATTTTATACGCAAAGTCTTAAAATGCCATCTTGTTCTGCTTCACAGTGTGTTGAAACAATCGATAAAACTCCTCTTATTGTATGTTTGGGCTCCTGCGCGTGTTCCTTTCATGCTAAGTGTGCACAGCTTTCAGATCATATTGCTGATGCTATCGTTAGTTGTGGCTCGGGAGTTTTCTGGCTTTGTGTCAGATGCCGTGGACTTCCCTTTTCAACTTATATCAACAAATTGAAGAGGACAAATGAGATTGTTAGCACGCTGAATGAAGACTTCCTTTGCATGCAAAAAAAGTTCAAAGATGCAAAAAAAGACATTGCCAAGTTATTGCAGTCGTTGCATGTCTCCGAAGGTTTATCGAACCTGATAGAGTGAGTGCCGTGTGTGCCGTCAGTTATCACTAGGAGTAAGAAAAATTCTAGAGTATTGCAAAATCCACCTCCTTCAGCTGCTACAGTTAACACTCCTGTAGATAATCAACAACAGAGTGAATGCATTTTAGTTGATGCTGTAATTGCTTCTCCTTCGAATTCCGTTAATGATCATCGTGCACTGCAAAGTACGAGCATTTCATCAATATTTCATCAGATCCGAACTTGGTTGTTAGTCCCATTGCTTACGGTTCCGGAGTTGCTGGCTCATTAGTCGCAGATGGTTCTACCAATGGGAACCTTCTATTAAATCCTGCATCAGATAGTGCCTCATCTTCCAATCTGTCATCGCCTGTGATTACGCAACTAAAAGGTATAAATTCATGTGATGCTCCATCAAATATCTTTCCAGGATTGAGAACCAAGCTTAAAGATCTTTCTGCTTCAATAATTACCGCTAATGATGATGTTTTTTGCCTAACGGAAACATGGTTGAATGAATCTGTTTCTAATATTCATATCTCCCCAATTCATAACATTTATAGACACGATCGTTGTTCGCTTTCTAGTTGCAAATCAGTTGGTGGTGGAGTTCTTATTGGTGTGAAGAAATCGTTTTTCAGTGTGCCATGTTATGACTTTCTTCCATCTGTTCCTGTAGAATGTGTCATTGTTAGACTTCATATAATGCATCACTTATTTCTGCTTATTGCATCTATTTATATACCGTGTCAATCTTCACTTGCTCTCTTTGAAACTTTTCTTGATGAGCTGTCTGGTTTTATGCTATCAAAATACTCTTCAGATTTACTTCTGCTTTGCGGTGATTTTAATGCACCTCAGATTGACTGGGATCCTCTTAACTATGCACAAATCATTAGTTCCAATCGTCTTTAATTTTTTTTTCCTCCTTTATGTCCCATTGTTCCCTTTCCCAACTAAATCAAATTTTGAATAGTAACGACCGCATTCTCGACTTAATTTTTACGAATAATGCTACATCTATTTCACTGTCATTTCCATCTGTGAACGTCAATGTGACTGCAGACAGTTCTGCTCCTCTTTGTTAAAACTTAGGCATGATGTGCTCTCTTGTAAATATAACTTTCGTTAGGCTAATTATGCTGCCATTACTGAGGGTCTGTCTTCTATTGACTGGTGTTCATTTTTCCTTAATTTGGACGTTAACTCTGCTCTTGATGAATTCTACACTTATGTGAATTGTCTTATCACCAGAAATACTCCAGTCTACTATCGATCAGAGTCTTCGCAACCACCTCGGTTCACTTGTAGAGTACTTGCTGCGTTGAAATCTAAAGATAGAGCCCATCGATTTTTTAAATTGACTGGCTCTAATGAAGCATATGCAGAATTTTCAAGACTCCGAGCTTTGGCTAAACTTGAGATTCAGACTGCGATGAAAAACTATTACTTTTCCATTGAGAAATCAATAAAAGCTAACATGCCTAGGCCTTTTTGGTGTTACATTCGCTCTTTGAGGACATCGTCCACTGTTCCTGATGTGATGTATTATGAAGGTTCTAGCGCTGATACACCAGTTGATATCGTAGGGCTCTTTGCTCAATATTTCGCATCTATTTACCACAACGCCAATGTATCAAATTCGTTCCAGTCTGATTTTTCATATCCACAGTGCATGTCTTCCTTTTCCATTTGTCCTAGTGATGTTGAGTTTGTGATCTCTAATTTAATGCAAGCTTGGGTCCGGGTCCGGATGGGGTTTCTAGCTTTTTCGTTAAATCACTAGCTCCTGCCATTTCCCTTCCTCTTGCTATTCTCTTCAATACAAGCTTAGAAGAGGCCTCATTTCCATTTGCAAGGAAGTCTGCGTTTATTACACCGATACTGAAAGATGGTGATGCATCATCTGTGAAAAACTACCGCCCTATTTCCCTTATTTCGTGCTTCCCCAAAATCTTTGAAAAAATCATGTATGTTAGACTCCTTAATTGTTTTTTACCGTTTTGTTCTCAATCGCAGCACGGATTCCTTCCTCAGCGTTCGACGACTAGTAACTTGTTGGAACTCTCTAACTTTATCGCCAAATCATTTGATGCTCGCTCGCAAGTTGATGTTATATACACCGACTTTAGTAAGGCATTTGATATGGTCCCGCATGATATTCTCTGCAATAAGCTGAAATGTTATGGTTTCCCTTATCCCATTGTATCCTGGATTTTCTGTTTTCTATCAAATCGGTCTTGCTCTGTATCCCTCCGTAATGTGGTGTCACCACCATTTTATCCAACGTCAGGTATACCTCAAGGCTCCATTTTAGGCCCTCTTCTATTTATCATATTTATTAATGATCTTCCGCATCGATTTGAGTCTAACTCACTTCTTCATGCGGATGACTTAAAATTGTATTGGTGTATTAATACACAATCAGATTGTGGATCTTTGCAAGATGACCTCGTTGTCCTAAGGAACTGGTGTGAGTCAAATAAACTACCCTTAAATGTTTCCAAGTGTAAAGCTATGAGTTATTCTCTCAAGCCTCATTTCCTTTCCTTTACGTATACTATAAATAATCATCCTCTGCTATTGGTGTCTGAAATGAAAGATCTGGGAGTCGTTTTTGATTCCAAACTCAAGTTTGATAAACATGTATTGCATGTCACTTCTAAAGCGGCTAGATTGTCTGGATTCATTCTCCGTCATATTAATATTTTTAGCGAAATTCCCTCTGTCTTGCTATTATATACTTCTCTGGTCAGGAGTATTCTGGAATACTCTGTTCAGGTTTGGTCACCGCACCATGCTTACTTAGGTGCAGATCTTGAAAGTATTCAACGAAAATTCACAAGGTGCTTGCTTTACAAATTCAATCTGCCTTACAGAGTTTATAATGAACGTCTTGTCCTATTAAAACTTCCTTCCCTTGAAGCTCGACATACGTTTTTAGATGAGTGTTTGTTATTTAAACTTCCCCACCGTTTGATTTAGTCTCCACTGGCAAACGATATATAATGTAGGGAATCTGATAGACTAAATCGTCTTCCTTCTCGACTTTGTATACCTTTTGCAAGAATGGAATTATACTATAATTCAACTATGTTGCGTCTGCTCCAGGTACACAATGAACTTAGGCTTGGTTCTTTTCCTTCTAGCTTTCTTATTTTTAAGAACTCATTTAAATCTTTGCTTTTTGGATTTTCTTAATTATTTTTTTTTGCTACTGTTTAATTTGTTTTAGAATTGTATTCGCATTAGTCTCTGTTGGTTGCGAATTAATGTATTCCTGACTTTTTAATATTTTATTTTTTTGTACCAACTCTGTAATTGGGATTACTCCTGTTGATCTTGGCCTAAATAAATAAATAAATAAATTATTACTAACTATTCTGTATGTGTTGTTTAGTTCGTTGAAGTAGTTGTAGGAGTCATGGGGATGGAGCTAAGTTATATTGTGCCGGGTGATTTTATGTTACGTGCGCGGTATGATCAGTTAAGGTTGGTTTTCTATATATTTTGTAGTTCAATTGTGTTTGTTCGTCTATCACGGCTAGGTCCATATATTTGTCCGTTTGTTTCTTCTTCTATAGTGATATTTATATTCAGGTGTATATCATTCATATAGGTAACTATGTAGTTCATCTTGTTTATTTTCTTGTGAGTCAATAGCGATGAAGCCGTCATCCACATATCGTCTGTAAAAATTTCGCATTGAATCTTTTGACAATTTTGGGTATAAAGATTTCTTCCAAAGATTGTAAGAATATTTTTGACACTAATGACATTGGACATCTCATACCCAAAATGCCTTTGACGGTGTATGTGTTGTTATTGAACATAAAATAGTTCTTTTTGATTGTTGTCTTTATGACATTGAGTAGTTGATCTATGAATCATCGGCTGTTATTGATTGAAAGTTATTCTTTTAGCAAGGTCAGTGTTTCATCGACGTTTTTAGACGTATAGAGGTTCGTGAGGTCTAAAGATAAAAGTCGACAAGTTTCAATTAATGACCACGACGTCAATTTATAAGTTTAATCATTACTCAAAACTTCAGAAAGATCGAATTGTATTTAACAAAGTTACAGCGGTTTAAATTTTCCTGTATTACAACAGCAACTACACAAAGCTATAGGACAATATACAATTCCAATCAACTCAGGCACTATTGCTCTACTAGGATTTATATGAAAGTTATATTCATATTGAAAATCGATGAGAATTTATTCAACGAGTTACATCAGTAATCGGAAAACAAAAAGGTGGCCGTTTTAAATGAGAATTGAGCATAAAATTCTATTATTTTCTCCAAACTTCAACATTTAAGGTACATACTATTAAATCCTGATTGAATTTATTAATAAATAGCTGAAGATGAGCAGCTTAAAAATAATAGGCAAAATAAAAACGATGGAGGCAGATCCAATACCAAATAACTTAAAGGTTGAAATTTTTTGAACTTTGATAATAATAGAAGGATCTGTAAACTTAATATTTTCGTCAGGAAAACTATACATATTAGCATGATTAAATTGGATGAAATGAGTTATTTAAGTGGTCATTTAAAAGTTATTTATATTCTATAAGCTTTAGTAGAATGTACAGAAGTTATTACTGTTTCTCCGATGATAATAATCATACACGGTTTTTTTATTACATGGGCTTTCCGTCAAACTACACTTTTGATTGCATTTTCATCAAATAAAGAAGATATCAAAAAGACTTTAAGATACGGCTTGATCAAAGATTTTAGAAATGCTGGAACAAACTTCTGGCCGGTTAAATGAAGTATAATTAGTTTTTCTTTTGAATAAAAAAAAATATTTTCTTTGCATGTCATTAAAGATTTTCTTAAATTAAACTATTCTATTTATATGTCTGCATATCGTAGGTTAAGTACAAAATCCTTCTTACATGAGCGTAGTTCTATCAACGCATAAGTACTTCAGATTCCCAAATTCGATTATGTGAAATATTTTCTAATGAGATTTGTGCTAGGGGGAGGAAATCCGCTCCTTGATACCGCAGACACTAGCCTATCAGCGCATGCACATGTTTCTACACCAGGTCGCTTCTAGCTGGTTCACTGAAGCAGTGGGATTTAAGGGCCCTTATATGTTTTCCCAATAAGAGGTGTTATTTTGATATTAAAAGAAAAATGCCATTTTTTAATATAAATGATCGGATATTTATTTCATTACAAAGGAAAAGGTATGCCATTAATAGTAAAAAATAACATCAGACAAATCACTACCATGACCACGCTTACAGGATCATATCCTTTTCATGAAATTTTCCATAATCAAATCCAATAAGAGGTGTTGTTTTTATATTGAATGAAAAATGCCATTTTTCAATATAAATGATCAGATGTTTATTTCATTATGAAGGAAGAGGTATGCCGTAAAAAGTGAAAAATAACATCAGGCAAATGACCACCAAAACCACGCTTACAGGAGCATATCCGTTTCATGAAATTTTCCATAACCAAATCGCAAAGTGGCTGCCCTATGTCCTCAATTGCCTCACGAATCCCACCTTTGAGGTCTTGAATCGACGCTGGGCTGTTGGCATAGACCTTCTCTTTCACGTGGCCCCAAAGGAAGAAGTCGCAATGTGTTAAATCACAAGATCTATTCAAAATAACACCTCTTATTGGAAAACCCTATATAATGATTTAATGTTCTTATAAGTAGCCAGTTTTCGGTTAAAAGCGCATTAAAGGGTGGTACCCGAGATAAACATCCCGTGGAAATACCGAGGGCTTGATGAGAAGAGACGATAGAAGTTGACAGCAGAAGAGATGGTGGAAGTTGACAGCAGTTGCTGGGAGTGATCAGCTGGCGAACGAGGTCGCAGAACCGTGATGATTGGAAGATATTGATTCTGGAGGTCATGCTCCAGTTTGGGCTGTCATGCCATAGATGATGATGATTTGAATTTACTGCACACGTTTTGGATGTTCTTTTCTTCAAAGGATCGTTTTAATTTTTTATAAACAGACTACTTAAAGCAGCAAGAAGTCAGGACAAATTATTTAAAAAAACCTATTTGCTACTGAAAAGCGGGAAAATGGTGTTTGGCGTATGGAACGTTGCAAATATGTGCTACTGTTTTTCCCGTATTAATAAAATTTACCACAAAGTGAATCTTTCAATTAATGTTTTATGATTATTGCAAAAATTCATTCTGTAACAGCACGATGCAATTCAAAGCAGTTTTAAAGATCTTACGTTTCTTGCGAAAGAACAAAGCGTTCATATGACATAATGCACATCCCAGTTGCTCGTTAATGTACTTTATAATGTGGTTGTTGCCATCAAAGCGTGATATTTCTTGAAAATTATATAATGTGTGCCCTCGTTTGAGTTGAGTTTTAAAACTGCCAGGCGTTATACATAACAATATCTAGACAATGAGAAAAAAGACAAAAGAACTCGTACCACTTCTTTCTTCAAATACTTTTGCGATATAAAGAAATGTTCTGATCGAATCTGTCGACATTTCCCATAATTGCATTGCAAATTTTGATGGCAACAGGTTGATCGATTTATATGTATCACCTCAATTGCCGAGAAAATCTCCTGGTTTTTACTGTTCGTGTAACTTTTGAAGCATTGGAAGTGACAGTAATCACTTTGTTGTCATTTCATTTGCAAATAACAGTCTGTTCTTCTTGGGAGTAGGAAACCTAACAGCTAATTTTCTTTGATCGGCCCAGTATATTTGAAGCCACTTTCATGAAGCTCATCTATTAAGAAATAAAAGTAAAAGAGTTATCGAAGAAGATTGTCAATTTTATAGCGAAGATTGTCAATTTTATAGCGATAAACAGCAGTGTAAATGGATTATTATAAAAGTGAATTTTGCTTTTGATAATAAATTATAAATTATTGGCATGCCATTCCCAGTACATACTTCTTTGTGGAACACTGACATAACAACTGCCAATGAAACACGTTATTACTTGAACTATTGCATTTTTTCTTTGTTTTTGAGGCGAGGGTATATATCAGTGTAATCAACCATTATTTTTATTATTGTTTTGGAAAATAAATAATTAATATAATACAAAGTGGTTTGTTTCAGCTTAGCATTGCTCATTTTGTTCCAGGTTTTATTAGCTGGTTGAATGTCTCGAGAGCACCACGTGTAAGTTTTGTTCTTGTGTACAGAAGTCTAAGTAGATAGTCAAAAAGAACCTATATCTTCTTCTTCTTAGCACTACAGCCCCTCTCGGGCCTTTACTTCCTGCAAATAGTGCCTCCAATTGTCTCAGTCCATTGACCGCGTCCTCCAATTTCGAAATCCAAGCAGCAATGAATTGTCTTCGTTGACCGAGTCAGACCAGCGTTTCCTCGGTTTCCCCACTGGCCACCGGTCTTCAGTTCTCCTAACGAATAACTTTCTGGGTATCCGTTGTTCGTCCATATGATTCATGTGGCCAGCCCATTGCAGCTTCCGCAGTCTTATATTCGTTGAAACCTCCGGGTCGTCAAAAATTGCATACAGCTCATGGCTGTATCGAATTCGCCATTGGTCCCTATCTAGCTTCGCTCCGATTATTCGCCTCAGGATTCGTCGCTCAAAGGCGTTCAATCTATTTGCGGATGCTTGAGTTAGGGTCCATGTTTCACATCCATAGCATAACACAGGTCTTATCACACATTTTTTTACTAGAAGTTTTGGTCTTCTTCGGCGTACTTCGCCTCTTACATTGCATGTTTTCATTATTTTGGCACCTAAATATACAAAGCCGCTGACATTTTTGATACTTTATTCGCCAAGTGTAATATTTTGTGTACTTGAGGCATTTTTCCTCGACTGCGTCATGACCTTTGTTTTATTTTTACTGATTTGTAGCCCTACTAGTTTTGCTTCGCTGTCGAGTTTCAGGAAGAGTTCTTTGGCAGTTGTTAATGACCGTGACAAAATGTTTATGTCGTCGCATAGGCCACTACTTGGCTCGACATGAATAGTAATGTACCTCACGTATCAACAGGTAGCTTCCTTATGACGTACTCCAGGGCCAAATTGAATAGCAATGGGGCCAGTCCATCTCCCTGTTTTAGTCCGATATTTGTATCAAAGGCATCGGTGAGTTGGTTATTGATGTGGACTTGGGAGGTCATCGATGTCATTGTCATTTTGGTAAGACGGACTAATTTGGCTGGGATGCCAAAGCAAATCATTATTTGGTACAGTACATTACGATCAATACTGTACTATGCTTGCTTAAAGTCACCAAAAATTTAGTGAATGTCTATGTTGAACTCCCAGCACTTTTCAAGTCCCCGCTTGACTGTAAACAATTGGTCTATCGTCGACCTGCCTGCTGAAAACTACCTTGATATTCCCCGATAATACTATTGGCGTATGACCCGATTTTATTTTATATATAATTATAATTTTCGCACTGTAGCTTGTCACCTTTTTTTGTGGAGGGGGAATATAATTGATTGGCTCCACTCTTTCGGCATACGTTCTTGTCACCAAATGTGCTGGATGACTTTGTGAATAGCTTTATGAATACTACTATCCCCGTATTTGATGAACTCCACTGGAATCTCATCAATGCCCGGCGCTTTATTATTCTTTTGGGGTTTGAACTTATATCTAGACGTTCCGTATTCGACGTTGACAGTTATAGTCTCGGACACTCTGCTAACTAAACTAATGAAATGCTGTGCATTTCATCATCATCACTTGATAGAGAGTTCTCGTCAATAACTTCTGCGTGTGCACGCAGCTGTGAGCCAGGCAAATTTTGTAAAGCTACTAATTTGCGTCATCAGAGCCCTCGTCAGTTATACAATTGCCGGCACAAGAATTGTGATGCAGCTAGGAACAAAAACAACTTTATTTTTCTCCAATTCTTCGTAATTTCATCAAGTGTCAAAGGCTTTTGGAATTGTGATCTAAAACAACAAAACACAACAGTCCGTGTTGCTAGCGTTCATTTTAGAGAATATTGAATTGGTCATTGAATTACGAACATGTACTATTAGAAACTCGATAATTTTCAGTCAGTTTGTTAATAATGGACTAGAATCTTACATATTTTCAAAGCAAGAACTCCAAAATAAAATCGTTAGATATCCGTACTCACCTTAAAATACTCATCATTAAATTGACCAAAACAAAAATGCCAAAACACTTAAAATGTCTAGGCCTTTTTGTTTTTTTTGGAAGTTTAAACTTTCAATACGCGTGTGAATTTGTAAATATTGAAATTATAAAAACTTATTAGAAAACGAAAATATATAAGTACGAGGTGTGTTCAAAAAATATCGCGAATTTTGTTTTTTTTTCAAAAATTATTTATTTATTCATGAATATCTATTTTGTCCCCTTCAAAGTAATCCCCATGAGATATTATACACTTGTGCCAACGGTTTTTCCAATCTTCGAAGCACTTCAAAAAATCATTTTTTTTAATCTTGTTCAGCTCCTCCTTCGATGCCGTCTTTATCTCGTCAAGCGTAGCGTAACGTCGTCCTTTCATGGGCCTCTTCAGTTTAGGAAACAAGAAAAAGTCACAGCGGGCCAGATCTGGGGAATACGGTGGCTGCGGCATCATTAGTGTGTTGTTTTTGGCCAAAAAGTCGCGCACAAGCAACGATGTGTGAGCAGGGGCGTTATCGTGGTGCAAAAGCCAATTTTTGTTCTCCCACAAATCCGGGCGTTTCTGGCGGATTGCTTCGCGCAAATTGCGCATAACTTGCAGGTAATATTCTTTATTGACCGTTCTTCCCTGTGGCAGGAACTCATGATGCACCACGCCCCTGCAATCGAAGAAAACTGTCAGCAAAACTTTCACATTCGACCGAACTTGGCGCGCTTTTTTCGGTCTTGGTTCATGCGGCAGCTTCCAATGAGATGATTGAGCTTTGGTTTCTACGTCATAATCATAAACCCACGATTCGTCACCAGTTATAACCCTCTGGAGCAAATTTGGTTCATCGCGGACAGAGTTTAACATCTCATTAGCAATGTTCATGCGTTGCTGTTTTTGGTCGCAATTGAGCAATTTTGGTACGAATTTCGCGGCGACCCGTCTCATGCCCAAATCGTTGATAAAAATCGAATGGCACGAGCCAATCGATATGTTTAGGTCCTCAGCAACTTCTCTAACGGTGATTCGACGATTGGCCAATACCATTTTCTCCACTTTATTAATTTTTTCGTCTGTTGTTGAAGTGCTCGGGCGTCCGGCACGCTCTTCGTCGTTCACATCTTCTCGGCATTCTAAAAACATTTTGTCCCACCGATAAACGTTGCTTCGGTCCAAGGTAGCTTCTCCGTATGCCACAGTCAACATTCGGAATGCATCCGCGCACTTAATTTCGTTTTTCACACAAAATTTGATACACGTTCTTTGATCCATTTTTTTGAATAATTAAAAATCGAAGACGATTGAAAACACGTGCAAGTAAAGCAGCTATCACCAATCAAGTGAACATTCGAAATGGCCGACCTTGTCGGCATAAGTGACATACATGAGTACCAACATAACGCCACAAAAAAAATCGAAACTCGAATATACGTATCCCGCGAAAATTCAAAATTCGCGATACTTTTTGAACACACCTCGTATATCTCATCATACAAGATCATAAACAAAAAGTTTGCAAGTTGAAGACCGGAAGAAAGCAGAAACTTCATCTTGGGGGAAGTGCCCATGAAATACAACTTGGGCAGAATTTTAGAGGCAGAAAAATGGTCAGCAAGCAAATACAATGGCGGAGCAAGCAAACACTATGACAGAGAAACCAATGGCCAAAGCTACTCGCAATGAAACTCCTTCGGACATGATGGATGGGGGCGATAACCAAGATGTTAACCTAATTAACTGTAAGGTAAATGAATTTATATTAGCGAAAGGCAAATTAATTGTAAAATATAAAACCCCGGTGTCTTTCCCAATCCCACTGGTGAATGATAGCCAAAATAATAAATCAAATGCGACTAACAATCAAACAAAGAAGGCGTGGTTCCCACCGATTTTCATTGAAAATCTGAAGGCAACGGTGCTTAAAGGCATCGTGGATAGGTACACCCTACAGATGGTACTCGTCTACAGTACCGGATTACAAATTTGTCAAGCTCCAGACTTAAAGTAACATTGGACAGGCTCGAGACCTATGACTATGTCATGAACCTGCTTAAAAACACGGAAGCAGTGGGATACTCGTTCATCCCCAAAGAAACAAAAAAAAATGTGCCGTGATACTAAGGGATGTTAGTTTAGATTTTGGAGCTGAGGCTGTTCGAGAGGACATAGGCAGCCAAATTTCGACTTTTGTCCTCAAGTCTGTCAGCCCACTCATCTCTGCATGGTCGAGAGCAAATAAAATTGACCTGGATTTATGTAAGCTAAGAGTGAGATCGAAAGCTGATAAGAATGAAATAATTAAATTGCGCCACATTCTGAACCTACTAGCTGTATGGGAACGCTCCTCAAGGAGCGACCTAGTTCAATGCTATTGGTGTCAAAGATTCGGGCACATATCCACCAATTGCGGATTCAACATACGATGTGTAGTATGTGGGGAGTTGCATACTTCCAAAAGTTGCCCCAGAAAAAACATGAATAAGCTTGAAATCGCTCCATTCTACCCTATGTGTAAGATACATGGGCCTCCAGCCAATTTTTCCAGCTGTCCGGTATGAAAAAGATTGTTTGACGGAGCAACCAAAAATAAAGCCAAACGGACGACACCTCAGCTCATATACTCACCACTCGCCAGCTATCAAAATACTACACCAACTCCTACAACTCCACACCACTTTGCTCCTCTTTCCAACCGGACCTCATATACAGAGGTTTTAAGTAGCGTAACTCTGCCTCTTGAACACTTCTATTTCACTGACTCTTAATCCCATCGAACGCCTACAACAGATGCCCACCTCACTATAGACCGTTTAATTCCATAGACTGGCCAAACTTCAGAAAAGACCTCAAAGAACTCCTTCCGAATCTCCCACCGGGACATATCATTCTCTCAAACGCAGAAATAGACACTCCTATATCGACACTAACATCTGCTATTATAGACTGCCTTGACCAGCAATGCCCTTCCAGAAACCACGCAATCTGCTTTATAAATGTCTAACTCAAGAGACTCTTCAATTAGTAAAAACTCAGAAGCATATATTCCAATGGGTCAAGCGTATTTATCATCGAAGCTTTGACCGGTTCAATGAGGAGTATTTAGAATTTGAAACGTAAATTACGAGCATTTGCCGTAAAATCCAAAAACGCATCAAATCCGAAGTCAACAACTTCTATAACAGTATCACTGCGACAACCTTCAGACGTTTCAAAACTATAAATCAACTCATAAGCCGTAAGAAGTCCAAACTCGATATTGAGAAAGACCCTCTAAGGGAATAAAGTCTTCGCTGCACAATCTGATAAGATGGTTGCATGTGAGGAATACTTCAAACAATGATGTTGTTGACGGTAGTCGTCCAACACAGATTTGAATAACAACGTTAAAGTAGAGGTTCAACTCACGACGGAACGGCACGAAGGATCTAATTTAACTGCATTCTCTAGTTATAATAAAGCATCTTCTCCTCAGCATCCAGTCCTCGCCGGATTTTTCATCTCGAAAACGGAAGTAGAAGATCTTTTAAATGCCTTAAATAGCCAGCATCCCGAACAGAATACTCAAGAAGTCCAGAACGATGATCTCCTCCTTCTTGACGATATTATACAATAATTGTATTAATAATGGATATTTTCGAAAGCCTTGGAAAGTTCTTAACCTAATCCCAACACCAAAACTAGGCTTAGCATAAATAATTTTTGGCCGATTTCCTTTTTGTCTATTATGCGTGAACCTCTCAAAAGGAGTATTCTGCAATAGTTTAACAATTTTACTAATCCCCTGATCCCCGATTTTCAGTATGGGTTACAAGCCAAACAATCTACGGAGTAAGCAATAATGCTATTGCACAGTAGAGTCACCCACAATCTTCGACGGAAAGCGTTCGGCTTAGTTTAGATCAACGGTCTCAATTACAAACTGAAAATGTCATCCTGTCTGGTCGCAATCCTTAGAATCCTATGCAGTTTCCTTTCGGATAGGACATCCCAAATTAAACTGGGGAACCTCATTTCAAATCCTATCCCTATCAACTCAGGAGTCCCACAAGGCTCTATCCTCGATCCTGCCCTGTTCATCTTTTTTCTTCATAATATCTTCTTCTTCTTCTTAGCACTTCAGCCCCCCTCCGGCTTTTGCTTCCTGCAAACAGCGCCTCCAACTGTCTCGGTCCGTTGACCACGTCATCCAATTCCAAAACCCGAGGAGCGATGAACTGTCTTCGTCGAACCGAATGAGACCAGCGTTTCCTCGGTTTCCCCACTGGCCGCGGGCCTTCAGTTCTCCCAAAGAATACCTTTTTGGGTTTCCTCCGGTTCGTCAAAAATTTCATACAGCTCATGGTTGTATCGAATTCGCCATTGGTCCCTATCTAGCTTCGCTCCGATTATTCGCCTCAGGACCCGTCGCTCAAAGGGGTTCAATATATTTGCAGATGCTTGGGTTAGGTCCATGTTTCACACCCATCGCATAACACAGGTCTTATCACAGATTTGTATACTTGGAGCTTTGTTTTCTTGTATATGCAGCAGGTCTTCCAGATCGTCAATACTGAATAAAATATTTTATTTGCGAACTGTATTCTTTCGCGTATTTCGTCTCTTTCATTGCCCGTTTGCGTTATTTTGGCACCTAAATACACAAATTCGCTAACATTTTCGATACTGTATTCGCCAAACGTGATATTTTGTGTATTTGGGGTATTTTTTCTCGAGTGCGTCATGAGCTTTGTTTTATTTTCGTTGATTTGTAGCCCTACTAGTTTTGCTTCACTGTCGAGTTTCAGTAAGAGTTCTTTGGCAGTTGTTACTTTGTTACTATACAAGTCACGGACGACATAAACATTCCTTCATAATATCTCACGGCCAAACTGATCGACTATCGATATAGGATTGTATGCAGATGATATCCTCCTCACTGTCACCCATAGTCTCTCAGAGATGGCCCAAATAGTGTTGCAGCACTCTGTCCACAACATCGTTCAATATCTAAAGAATTGGGGGCTCGAAATAAATGTCAGCAAATCGGAGCTGATCTGCTTCAGAAATGCCAGCGGGAGAGTGCACCGCCTTGCTGTGTCTCAAAGGAGGAATATACAAGCATACTTCTTCCTCTTCTTCTTTGAGCACTACAGCCCCTCATGGGCCTTCGCTTAGAGATAGTTAGAGTATCTCATTTTCATGACCGTATTGATTTTTTCGGAAGTTGATTTGGTCAGTACCATGCTCACGTGTGCTTGCTCAGCTTTGATATGATCTGATTAAATCAGTACATATCACCACTGAGTGAACACTCGTAGTCTGTCCAAAAAATCCCCGGAACTAAATCACGTTCGGCAGTCTACATTGTTGGTGGAATCATTCCTCTCGAGGAAAATATCAAATACCTTGGGGTTCATTTTAACAATCGTCTTCAGGAGAATAAACACGCCAGGAAAACCCTGCATAAAGTGAAAGCAGCGTCCGCAATTATTTCATCTCTCTTTTTCTCGAAATTAGTCGATCCAAAAGTTAACATCTTAATATACAAAACTCTTACTAGGCCTAGCAACAATCTCACCAACTGCTGTCGAAGAAATTTAAATTTCCGAGAGGAAAATCCTTAGGAAATGCCTGTCCAAATACAATTGGCCTAATAAGAAGTACTACGGGAACTCTATCCTTAACAAAGATACAGGGATAGAACCGGTTCTCCACTACATGCTAGTAATTACGCCTAGAGAAGTGGCGGGAGCACCCTCATCGATGTGTTCGCAGACTTTTCGAACCTTTCACAGCAAATTATCCCTACCACATATGCCTTTTAAAACCTTTGAACAATACCAATACGATCCCAATAATTCCGTAACTATCAATAAACCGGCGTTTTACCTTTTAAGCGAACCAAACACATACCGTGGTTAAACGAAATATTTGTAAATTTGGCTAGTTCATAAGTGTAATAAAAATCTACTCAGGATAAATATAAATGTAAATTCGAGTGCCAGTACTAAACAGCTTATAGTTTTAGGTTAGATGTAGGAATAGATTTTATTTATACTACGATTAGATTTAGATTAAGTTTTAACGTATTCATTTGTCAAACTATTCTATCGCAAGCCATAAAAGCAAATGGCAAAGTCTATATATCTAAAAAAACAGATGTAATATAAGTGTACATATATTCTAACCGTCAAAGTTCATTTGATATCCATATACTGTTAAATGTTACAAAGTCATTAAGCATACTCTGTAATGTCAAGTTATGAAAAGTCTCAATAAAGTTTACTTACTGACTTCAAATGCCTAACCACTCAAGCGCAAAACACAACTGGCCGATAAAAGAATTCCTCTGGTAATGTGTAACGTTCATGATATATTTTGTTCTTGAATTTCCCATGCAAGTCCTAATAAGCCCGTAATGACTGGTTTGATTGGAAGCGCATATTGCTCCAAAGCCATGTATTGTTTTTTGTGATACAGACAAATTCAAACCATTTCAACCTAGTCACATCTTATTGAATCCATTTTATGGTTAATTAGTCTTGCGTGGAGAAAATTTCAACCTTTGAGGTGTTTGTCGATGTTATACCCATCAAGAACTACCTACATCACTTTATAAGATTTTTTGATACACAACTGCCTAATGGCAATAACATTTCTTAATAATTTTCCAATTCCTCTGTCTACCCTGTTACCAATATTGCAATTCTAAAAACTGATGTTGGAAGACCTCATAAAGACCTTTCATTCGATACCCTATTTGACTATCTTTGGTGAAAAAAAGCTCATGGGGTCACATCCTGACAAAGAGAGGCCCAATTAAAATTCTTCGAAATTTATTTTGACTATCAAACTTTCATCATCTAGATACTTCTGAGCTATTCACAAGATTTGATGACTTTAGCTTATCTATGTACTGAGAAAACTTGCTAGGACGTACAGGCAGACAAACAGGTACCGATTTGAATAGGATATTGTAAAAAAATATTTTATGAAAGCCAAAAACTCATAGATTGAAAAGCATACGCATGGAAGAAGTATCCATATTATAAAAACTTTTTTTTCCTTATGGTACTCGAAGTTACTCTAATAGTTTGTATTTATATTGATTTATGCATTGCTATGCTTTGAATCTGTTGTGAAATTTTTATTTGTAATCTAGTCGAGATAATTTTGCTTTAATTCACCTCAATAGTGATGACATTTATGCACATCAACCATCAAGGCGCGACTGATGTCCACGTGGTAGTCACATAGTTTGTGAGCATGATCACATCTTAAAATGAATGCATGCGCTCTCTAAACTGCATCAGCAGGATACAATCCTCAATTCATTCATAGCTTCATATTTCAATCAATAAAATGGTCCACGGCACATTGTCAAGATTAAAATGAATATTTTCCCCTTCCAGATATTCATCAGAGTTTATGTGTTTTAGTATACAAGATATGAGTCAGTGAGAAAGGAAAAGGAAGTTAAGATTCATTCTACTTAGGATTTAGATGACACGAAGATCCACTTTTGTCGGTGTGCATCGACTTTCTGTTTCCGTATCCACTTAAAGCTAAGAAACCTCAAGATGACATAACGTTGTCTTCGTCGTCGTTTTCGTCCTTATGAACGAGTTTGTGATGGAGTCTAAGAATGGGTTATGGATGTCCTTGCATATTATTACATTTATATCATGGAATGAAGTTGAATGAGGTGGCTGTAAGTCAAATTGTCACAGCTACGGTGCATAAACATGTAAAGAGTTGCCGGTTGCGTTGTTTTCATTTTTTTTTAAATATAAAAGACTTTGTCATGGTGGCTGAAATATGCATCCTTATGCAAATATGCTAGTTGTGATATATTCAAATCAAAAACTTTTCCTGACATTTAACCAAAACGCTATTTCCTTTATTGCTGAAATCCAGTAGTCAATTCAGTTCAGTTAATCTAAAGACCGAACCAATTAAATTTAAATATTTGATATTGATTTGGCAGAACGGAAATTATACTTGCTTGAATTTCGACCTAAGCGGACATTTTCTGAACTCATGCACAACACTTTGAAAGTAATTAATTGGAGCCTTAATCTCTTCGGAAGATAAAACAATTCAAAAAATCTCCCGTATGTGAAAAATTGGTAAGATTTCTGATATACAGTGGTTACCTAACACAAACAGAGCAATTCTGAGGTGTCAAAATTCGATTGCCTTCTGTTCTATCAAAAAAATTCAAGATGTTTTTTTTTGTATGAAGCATGGAGGTAACTCTTGTTATTGCGCAATGTACCCACAGCGGATAACTCATGATATTAAGCTCAATCTTTTTCTCCTGGAACTGGAAAACTGCGTATATCGCCCCGTAATGTATGAAGTCATAGTAGCTCCGTATTTCGAGGTTTTCATTATTTAAAATTCTCTAAGTAATATATACTATATTTGTAACAGCATCACTAGTAGCAGCCTATTCACTGGTTAAATAGGACTAATAAACTTAGCACATGCCCGAAGTTGACTCCTCGCGAGCTAACAGCCTCAAGGACTATGTTCGGGTTAAAATCCTAGTAGCAAAACTAATAAAAATATTATCATCAAAACTAATTAATATTATATTATTTCAGTTATTTCATAAACCGGAATTAATTCATGACTAAATATGAATAAGAATTCATAAAACTTTCAAATAAGTTTTTTTTGCAGAGTATGTAAACTTACTTTATCTTTTTTCTTTATAATATGAAAATTGTTCATTCTCTAAGAACTAAGTTTCATGTTTTATTGATTTCCTCTAAATTAAGAGTATCGACCGTAATTTTTGTCTTAAACATACAGAATATATATATAAATATATATATATATATATATATATATATATATATATATATATATATATATATATATATATATATGTGTACATACATATATATTGTAATTATATACATATATATATATATATTCTGTATGTTATATATATATATATATATATATATATATATATATATATATATATATGTACATACATATATATTGTAATTATATACATATATATATATATATATATATATATATATATATATATATATATATATTTACATATTTTATATGCATATATATATATATATATATATATATATATATATATATATATATATATATATATATATTTTAGCCTACAAAAGAAAAATGACAATAATGGAAAACTGACGATTTATTTTTCAGCATGATCTCCTCTTAGCCCAATACTTTTGACCCTGCAGTGCTCCAACTTCTTCAACCTGTCTGAAGAATACATTTTCTCGAGGTCAGCAAAGTAATCTTCCGCGGCGGTTTTGACTTCTTCATTCGAATTAAATTTCTATATAGCGAGTAACTTTTTCAAGTTCAGAAACAAAAAAAAGTCGCACGAGGCGAAATCTGGAGAATGCGGTGGATGAAGTAGCAGTTCGTAGTCTAATTTGATCAATTTGACCGTGGCGATGGCGGATATATGAGTCGGATTGTTGTCATGGTGCAAGAGAACTTTTTTTTCGCCAAATGGGGCCTTTAGTTTTGAGACTCGACTTCGAAGTGGTCCAATAATTTGGCATAATAGAGCCCTGTGACCGTTTTGCACTTCGCCAAGTAGTCGATGTAGATCAGACTTTGTGTCTCCCAGAAAACAGTGGCCACCACCTTTCCGATTGACACGACAGTCTTTGATTTCTTCGGGGTACATTTTCCAGGTGAAGTCCATTGTTTTGACAGCTACTTGGTTTCTGATGTGTACCAGGGTAGCCATGTTCTTTCTATGGTCGCCAAACGACGCAGAATTTCCTCCAGATTGCGCTTAAATAGAGTCAAGCGCTGCTCTAAAGTGGTCTCACAGCTGTGTTTACTGTTCGGACTGAGCAAACGCAGCCCTCGACGTGCTGACAGCTTTCTCTAGTCCAAAATTTCATGCAAGATATAGCCTACGCAGTCTTTTGAGATGCTTACTGTCTCAGATACCTTGCGCGCCTTCAATCGGTGATCTGTCAAAACGAGCTCATGTATTTCCGTCACGTTTTCCTTCGTTGTAGCTGTTTTTGCATGGACATGGTTTATCAAAAAATGACGTGGGACTACGCTGGACCTTTTTTTTTGATCGCCATCCTAGGAGCAGAGTCACCTTACACAGCCTCCAAGCACTATTTGATTTCGCTGCTTGATTTCCCTTCCAAAAACAAGAATGGAATCACCAACCGATATAGCCTTTTCTCCATTTTCTAAAATCTACCAATACACCCACCTCCACATGCGGTCAAAAACTTAGCTAAAATTTTGACAATAGCCGTCTACGAGAATGTACTATCCGACAATTTCTCTTGCGATAGTGGCGCCATCGGGTGGTGAGGCTAAGTACTTATTGGATCGCCCTCGTATGTATATACACATATGCATATATATATATATATATATATATATATATATATATATATATAAATATATATATATATATATATATATATATATATATTTACATATTTATATATTTATATATATACATATATATATATATATATATATATATATATATATATATATATATATATATATATATATATATATATATATATATTTACATATTTCTGTATATATATATATATATATATATATATATATATATATATATATATATATATATATTTACATATTTATATATATATACATATATATATATATATATATATATATATATATATATATATATATATAGTCAACTTTCCCTAACGCGAGCCCGCATATGCCTACAATTTGTATTCGAGTTAAGAGAAGTTCAAGTAAGAGGATTTGAAAAATTGATACGCTTCAAATGTTCTATTATTTTAAAAAGCAAATTCATCAATAATTCTAATTCAACTTATACATATCAATCAACTCAACAAAAAAGCAAATTGCACAAATCAGAAATTCATGTTATTGAATATTTACATACATATGTACATAAGTTTGTATGTTTCGTGGTGCTAAAAGTAGGTTAGCATTATATATATTTAAAGAAGTCAGTTCTTTTGGATTGAGTATATTCTTTCTTATTCAAAAACGTTTCAAATCCGTGAAGAGATGACTAGATATTATCAGGAACATGACTGCATCTTTCAATCGCTGTTTGAATTATGTCCAATACGTGTTGAATATCACACGGTTGAGATAGAAATTCATCATCTTCATCAATACTTTCTTGCTCGGTAACTGTTTGAGACACATCTTTAAGGATTTGTTCATCCCATCATGTTTAAGGATTTGTTCATCGTTGAGAAAATCAAAAATTACAGGTTCAGTGTCAATGTCCGTGTAATCTTGGAAACGTTGTTCACCCGGAGATTCAACACCTGTCTCCGATAATTCAGTCGAAAGATTTTGCATTTCTTGTTGGAAAAAGTCGGGTTGATCTTTCATGATGGTCATCTTCACATTCCCAGCCACAAACTTGTTGAAAAAACTCAGCTTGCGTGTAACAATTTTTTATAGTGGTCAAAGTCATGTCTACTGACCACGATTTCGCTATATTGCGCACACAATCAAGCAATGATATTTTTGCCAAATCAGAAGATTCCTTATTGTTAATCTATGTCGCTAAAATTCGCCTCCGGTAGTTCATCTTAAAACTGTTTATAATCCCTAAGTCCATAGGTTGGATCGCAGATGTCATATTGGGTGTTAAAAATTTTAGCCGTGTCCATGTTAGTTTTGATTGAACTTTCTTCTTATGGGCTTGATAGTTAATTAAAATACGAGTATCTGGCATTTCTCTTAAGCAAATTTTTTTCCAAGCTAAGAATCCAATTAGAGAATAACTCTGGAGTCATCCAATTACTGTTATTTGCAACATAATCTACTCCCAAAGATTAAATTCCTCTGAAACATCGCGGGTTACCTTTGCCGATCATTAAAACTTTTGATTACTCTGAACCTGTTGAAATAGCATCGATCATGCAATGGCAAATGGCATATTATACAAAACTCACCACTTCAAGTGACTTTCAACATTTGCCAGCCCAACAGCTTGCGGGTAGGGGGCTGTGTGACGATTGTCATGACAATAGTTCTTGATCATTTTATTCATCTTTTTTTGCGTTGATTTGTTTTAGCGTTGTTGATTCAAATGTTTTACATTTCAGTCATACATTTTGTATTACTATTAAAATTTCGTCTTCTTAAAGAATATTTAAATTACACTTACGACAATTTCATTTTATATTCTAATTTTTTGAGCTCTGGATACAAATCCCCACGTGGCATCTCTTTTAATAGTATCAGTTTTAGTGATGTGGGATTTGGAAACAAGGCATATTAAAGCAAATAGCCTTGTTGATATATCCAATTTATACATTTAAAGGGAATCGTAGCTCAAGCCTCATTCAGCTATCCAATTTCTACAATAAAAGGGAGCCGTAATTTACACTACCCCTTTCTGTGACCACGGTCATTTGACAGTACTGAATGCAATAATTTCAGTCCACCTTTATTTAATTAGTATATTACTACCGAAGTACACGCGCTACACTATTTTAAAGAAAGTTCAAACCCTTTTCAGATAATCATATCGGGAACCAATCCTTGAAGATCAAGATTTCGAAGAGAAGAAAGGAAGAAATTAATAGAAGAAAGAATAAATTACAGAAAGACTGAAAATCAATCAATCAATAAAGGAAGGCAAACATACTCTTCAAAGTAAACTGTATGTATTTTAAATAATTAATTAATTTTTAATTTGCTGATACGGAATCTTGGAGTGAATGAACGGTACTCTGCTATATACCAATCGATTGTTTTCTAAAATTGCAACTGAAATGCTAAGTCTCCAAGTTCAAAACCTGTATACCTGTGTAGAAAAAACCAGTTTTCGGAAATTATATCAGGCATATCTAGCCTGAAATCTTCAAAATATATAATCAGCAATCAACATAATAAAAAAAAAAATTATTTTAACTCTATTAATTTATGTAAAGGCCTTCTTTACAATATTTTTAAAACGTAAACCCACATATCTAAAATATTAACTACTAGTTAGCTTGTTTGAAAGAGTTAGATCTATTCTGCGGAGCGCATATATGTCTGATCTCAAGGCTCTCTGTACCTCTAGGGAATTTAAAAAAATGTTTTATTTTTGTTTTTAAATCATATTATAATGACTGAAAGTCAGGAAGTTTAACGTGATGCCCTTATGTCTTCCAACGTTGGTGGGGGGTGTCGAAACTAGAAATCGTAACAATTGTCACGCTCTCCTACTCCATAACAATACATTAAAGTGGTTTCAATAAAACCATGTCCATTTTGGTATCAATATCCAGAAGCATGGTTTCTTCAACTTAAAAACGGGTATTACGGTAGAGCAAACAAAGTCTAGTTACGTGCTTTCAACTCTTGATCAGGGGGTGTTAGGTAGAGGTGCAGATAT
Source organism: Odontomyia ornata (assembly GCA_963969285.1). Lineage (NCBI taxonomy): Eukaryota > Metazoa > Arthropoda > Insecta > Diptera > Stratiomyidae > Odontomyia > Odontomyia ornata. Next base: position 384,176,272 of record OZ017738.1, read on the forward strand.
AAGTTCACTTAAGATTCCTGATATAATCTTAAGTGAACTTATATCTGCACCTCTACCTAACAGCCCATATTCGAGTCTCAAATGAGCCTTAATAAATAGACTAATTATTTCAGGATTCGGGAAATCAAAATAAGTTCTAACTGAACTTATTTTCGGAGATAATCTCGCTTCAGACCTGGTAAGGAAAAACAAAAATTAAAATCGTTTGAGTGAAAATATTATAAAAACGTTATGAATCCAACCCTTCCCTCCTCAAATACAGGTAGTTTTAGCATGTTATACAGGTTCATTATAAGAGATTTCAGCTTGGCAAGATAAAATTATGAAATTCCTAGCGCGAATTTGATTTATTCATTAACTAAATCTAACTTTTCAACGTCAGGAGTTAGTTATGTAAGTTTTTTTGCTGCTGATTTCGCAAATAGTTATTCGTTCAAGAAACTGTCTCAATTAGCAGCAAATCTTTCAATGGAAGTACATTCATTAAAGGCAAAAATGGTTCAAATCAACGATCTAGAAGTTCTGATGGAAACAATTCTTTTCAAAGAGATTCCAAATCTAGAATTTCTTCTTGAAGTAATGATTTTAACATTTGTTTTTATCACAAAATTTTTGGCACAAAATCACTTAAACGCAAATAACCCTGGAAGTTTCCCAACGCTCCATTATATCAAGACCAATCTTTAAACTAATGGGTGTATCCTAGCAAACGGTCATTGATACTTACTGCCATAATAGCCATTTAGAAATTGTAGACCCCTTATCAAGATTTAGGTATCTCATTGATACAGGATCAGAAGCTTCTTTTCTTCCTTTTAAGAATAATAAATTTTCTTCTCCATATTGCAATTTTTACTTAACAACTATTAATGCCTCTAAAATTTCTGTTAGTTTTGGCCTAAAAGAAATTTCACATGGAATTTCATTATTGCTGATGTAATCAAACCTATCATTGGTGCAGGGTTTTTCACGGAAATACGGTCTTATTATTGACCTTGAACGTAGATCGCTCATTGATCCGTTAACTAATTATCTAGTAAAACAAAATTTTGCTATCACTTTATAAGTCTTTGGCAATCTTGTTTCTATTGATAATAATATTAAATTGGAGGAATTGTCAAAGCAATTCAACAATATTATTGTGGACGCTGGCACACTTAAGCCAATTAAGCATCCCGTTAGTCACTAAATTATTAAATCTGGATATCCCATTTCTTCTAAGGTCAGAAGGTTGAGCGGAAACAGATTGTCGCATTCTAAGAGGAATTTTAATAAGATGATAGCATTAGGTATTTGTCGGACTTCAAAAAGCCCATGGTCTTCCCCATTACATCTTGGTAAAAGCGGTGGTATCGAATAATGGCGAATGGAGACCATGTGGTGGATATTGACGATTAACTAGCATCAGCTGACGATTATTCACTCCCGCATTTTAATGATGTTACAAATTACCTATATGAAACTAGAATATTTTTAACACTAGACTTAGTCAAAGCATACCATCAGATTCCCGTTGAAGAATCTGAGATAGAAAAGACGGCAATCTGTACACCTTTTGGATTATTTGAATTCACAAATGTGCCTTGGGCTTATGTAATGCCGTGCAAGCATTCCAAATTTTCGTATATCTTGACAACATTTAAGTTGCATCTAATAATGAATTTCTAACTCATTTGCATGCACTCTTTATTAGACTACAGGAATTTGTTTTAACAAAATTAATTTGGAAAAATGTTACTTCATGAAACGTGAAATAAAATTTCTCGGTCACTACATAAGCTCACAAGGTCCAGAACGCGTCTCGGCTATTCTAAATTTTCGGAAACTAGAAACAGTTAAGACGATATCTCCGTATTATTAATTTTTATCGTCGGTTGGGTTAATCAAAACGCCGCAGATGTCCATAGACATTTGTATAAATTCCTTAACGGTAACAAGAAGGAAGGTAATAGAAAAATCAAATGGGATTCTCTTGCTAAAGAAACATTTGAAAAATCAAAACAGCAACTATCCCAGGCCACATTGCAATTGTTGTATGCGTAGACACTTCTAATTTTGCTATAGGTGGATTCGTTCAATTGACGATACTTGGTATCCTCTCAGATTTTACCATGTAAAATTATTACCATCACAAATTCGATACAGTGCTTACGATAGAGAGCTTTTGGCTATTTACTATACAATTAAGCATATTCATAAGAAGGTCGGCGGTTCACCATATTCACTGATCACAAACCTCTAGTGTATGCTTTTCAACAAACTCCACAAAATTCTTCTCCAATACAGACTCGGCTATTGAACTGTGTTTAACAATTTTCTACAAATATTCAATGGATATCTGTTAACAACAACTTAGTTGCTGATACTCTATATAGAATAGAAACGATTGAGTTGCTATCATCCCTTGATTTTGGACCAATTGTCAGAGTGCAACAAACTGATGCTGAGCTTCATTTTTAGGTCTTTGTAAAAATTTTTTTTACAAAGACCTACTAGTTTCGCGACCTGTCTGTCCGTCTGTCCGTCCGTCCGTCTGTCCGTGTGTCCGTCTGTCCGTGCGTCACAGCTGATTTCCTCAGAAACTATAGAAGCTAGAATGCTCAAACTTTGTGAAAAGGTCAAAAGTGATGGTCTCTCAAATGTTAAGGCCTTAACAAAAATTTAAAAAATGTTTAAGGGGGGTTCCTAATAACGAATTGGCCCTTAAAAATTTTTTTTCATCAAAGGTAGTCGAGTGGGTTATCAAATGAAAGGTCTTGATTAGAACTTTTAGAATCTGAAATCAAAAATCATTTTATGAATTAGGGGGTCCAGGGGAAGGCAAAATGTACCCAAATTTGTGTCCCTTCCCCCCCCCCCCCCTCGCTATTGGACACCTTTCAGCCGAAAAATCTGAAAATCATCACAAATGTGGACCTTTATGAGTACAAGGGCAACAAATACCTTAGAAATCGAAGTTCTCTCAACTTTGTTAATAATAGTATGATTTGTAGAATTTACATTTTTGCCCATAAAATCAAAACGGTACCCTTAAACTTCTTGAAATTTCGTTATAATATATACTAACATAAGATATATATGTTAACGAAATTTAATTGAGATCGAATCATAATCAAGTGAGTTATAGCCATTTCAATTATATGGAATTACACCAACAATAACACGTGTTTATGGTTGATGTAGGGTTTTCCAATAAGAGGTGTTATTTTGATATTAAAAGAAAAATGCCATTTTTAATACAAATGATCGAATGTTGATTTCATTATAAAGAAGAAGATATGCCGTTATTAGCAATAATTAACATTGAGCAAATAACCACTACGACACGCTTACAGGACCATATCCTCTTCATGAAATTTTCCATAACCAAATCGCAAAGTGGTTGCCCTATGTCCTCGATAGCCTCACGAATTTCACCTTTGAGATCTTGAATCGACGCTGGGCTATTGGCAAAGACTCCAAAGAAAGAAGTCGCAAGTTGTTAAATCAGAAGATCTATTCAAAATAACACCTCTTATTGGAAAACCCTATATATATATTTAAAATTGACTTAGGCACTTTTATTTTCTTTCAATTTTCATGAAAATTTAAGGAATAGTGTTTAACTTGAACATGTTCAATCGGCCGAGCATTCAGAAAAATCTTTTAAGCTAGATTAAAATGGCGGCTGCACTGTGCTTATGAAAGAAACTGTGCATCTTTTGTATAAATTTGAACGATTTCATATCCAAGTATTGGATGAATAATTCAAGTTATCGATTCACGCCATTAGAAAACTTGCTTCTAACCCTAGGATGTTTACTAAGACCTTCTGGTAGGAGCACTCTCCTGCTTACTCAACTTGTTTTTTTTTTGTTTATGTCCGTTCGATACACCAACGGCAAGGTTCGAAATTATTCACACTGATATAATTGGACCTTTTCCGATGAACAATCAATCTAAATATTGTTTAACAGTTATCGATCGTATGACAAAATGGACAGAAGCAATTCCAATGAGAGACGCTTCAGCACAATTCATCGTACAAGCATTCTGTACAAACTACGTTTTACGTTCTGGAGTACCGAAATTTATTATAATTGGTCAGAATCCTCAATTTGAGTATCATGTACGAGTATTCAGGAGTTTAGTATCAAATTAAGTTTCAAGAGTAAACGATCGTCCCTTACAATTTATAAATTGATGCTTTATAATGATCAGGAATCGTAGCTCGAGACACTACCTATGGTTCAGCTTGGACTTTGTACTTCGCTTTACGAATCATCGGATTCTACTCCAGCAATGACGATTTACGGGGAGAACATTCGTAACCCTGGTGATTTCCTTATCGATTCTTCTCAGCCAAAAATTTCTAATGAAGTTATAGTGAGTCGATTGCACAATTTTATTTATAAAATAAAACCTGTTCAAGTAAATTTAAACAATCAACACAGAACGTTCGTCTATAAGGACCTGTAAACTTGTTTTTGTACGTAGACCACTTATTCATAATTTTCTAGCTCAACTCTATGAATGCCCATACCTGGTTCTTTACCGAAATTCTAAAACCTTCACTATTCAAGTGAAAAATATAAAATCAACCATTTCAGTAGATAGGTTGAAACCGGCATATTTTTCAAATGATTCAAATAACTGCATTGAATATTTCGCACGACAACGAAATAAATTATCATATAAAGATCTTAATAAAGAACAAGCAATACGCTACTTCTATTATAAAGGGTGGTCCAACCAAAACGCATGAAATCAATTGTAGATAAAACAAAAAGTTTTCAGAGAATTATGTTAATATTTTTTATTATAATAGAAGGATCTATGACAATTATTCGTAAAACAAAATATTGCCCAATTGCTCGCCACGGCTACGGTGGCATACTTCTATCCGATGGTCCATATTTTCAGTGGTTCTGGGACATAATTGAGATTCAATGTTGTTAATGTGTTGAATTATCTCATCCTTTTCTTTTAAATATTCTCAGAGAAAGAAGTCCAACGGTGTCAAATCACACGATCGTGGTGGCGATTTAAATTCGCCACAACGTGAGATAACACGGCCATTGAATTTCTCGCGCAAAAGAACCATTGTTTTGTTGGCTGTGTGGCAAGTGGCACCATTGCGTTGGAACCATATATTGTCCAGGTCCATAACCTCAATTTCTGGCCACAAGAAGCCCGTTATCATCTCGCAATAGCGAACACCATTTACGGTAACTGCTTGGCCGTCCTCATTTTCGAACAAGTACGGCCCGATGACGCCGCCAGCCCATAAACCGCAACAAACCGTCACTCTTGTGGATGCACAGGATTTTCAACAATCACTCATGGATTCTCATTTGCCCAAATGCGGCAATTCTACTTGTTAACGAATCCACTGAGGTGAAAGTGTGGCTCATCGTGCTGACCAAAAAAATCACAAAGTGCATGACATGCATTTTGATTTGAACGCCTATCTTCGTACAAGGCTTCAACAACCTTAACGCGCTGCTCAAGTGTGTACCTCTCCATAGTTAAATTCGTCAAATACTGAAACGAAGAAATGTCAAATGGAATTGGGCGAAAAAACTTGACGTTAAGGTGTGACTCACAATTAACATCGTGCATTATGGTTGGACCACCCTTTACATTACTCAGCACGTCGACTAACTTTCAACATTTAACACCACACATTTTCTACACCAGCCTAACAGCTTGCTGGTAGGGAAGTGTGTGACGATTGTCATAACAATGGTCATCATTAATTTTAATCAAATCGTCTTAATTAATCCAGTTCATCTTTTTCCCAAGTTAATATTTTTTTAGCGCTGTCGATTTAAATGTTTTACATTTCGATCCTACATTTCGTATTAACATTACTAATTTCATCTTCTTAAAGAATATGTAAATTAAACTTACAACAATTTTATTTTTCATTTTTAATGATTTTAATTCTGGACACAAGCCCGTTATATCAAATACAAACTAATCTACTGTATTACTGTATTTTAACAACAAGTTGGGTAGACAGAACTACACTCATGTCAAAAGGGTTTTGTACTTAATCCACAATATGTGTATAAATAGATTGATTTAATTCATGAAAAACTTTTATGATATGCATAACAAATATATTCTTGCTTTAAAAGAACTCCATTTTAATCAGCCACCATATTGTTCCAATATTACAAAAATCCTTGACTGACTTGAATCTGAAATGTATTTGTGTTATTTATCGTATCCAAAAATTTGCTCCGTCTATCCGCATGTCCACCTATCCATCTGGCCGTTCGTCTATCCATCTGTCTGTTCGTCTGTCCATCAGTCCGTGCTTCACAAGAAATTTCTTCCGAAACTATAGAAGCTACAAAGCTCAAACCTTGTGAAAATCTCACAAGTGGTAGTCTCTCAAAAGTTTATGTCTCATCAAATACATCAATTTTTTTTTTAAGGAGGTATCCCCTTACAACGAAGTGGCTCTTAGCAATTTTTTTCATCAAATATACTCGAGTAGGGTATAAAATGAAAGTTCTTAGCACTTTCAGGATCTGAAAAATAAGTCATTTTTTGCATAAGGAGTCAAGGGGAAGGCGAAATGTATGAACAATATTTGTGTACTCTCCCCTCACGATTGGACATCTTTGAGCTGAAAATCCAAAAAAATCACGAAAGTAGGTCAAGGGCAACACATACCTCAGGAATCAAAATTAACTAAACTCTGTTAATACTAGTATAATTTATAAATTTTACATTTTTCCCAACGGAAACGGTGCCTTAAACTTCTTAAAATTTTACATTCATGTAAATGAATATAAGACCCTTATGTCTACGAAAATTCATAGAAATCAAATCATAATCAAGTAAGCTATCGCCACTACATTTGTATGGAATTATAAAAACAATAACATATGTCAATAGTTAATATATATTTCAAACCGATCAAGGCACTCTTATTTTGTTCAGATTTTCATTAAAACTTGAGGAATAGTGGTTTACTTTAATATCTTCAATGATCCGAGCATTCAGATAAATTCTTTAATATGCAACAAAATCGCGGCTGTTATGTGCTAATGAACGAAACTCTGCACTTTTGGATGAATTTGAACGATTTTTCAAACAAGTATTGGTTAAATAATTAAAATCATCGATTACCTGGTTTTCATAGAAAATAGAATAGTTGATACAACAAACTAGTTTTCATATAAAATATAACAGTGGAGACAACAACCTCGTACCACTGTTCCAATACAATAACCTTATTTAGAAACTTTGATTGTAATGATATCCAAGACAACGGTAACGGCAGTTAGGTAAAAATTAATTCTTTCCCACGATTTTGGGAAGGACAATTTAGCTGAGCAAGCGAAAATAACATATATAAACAGCGAAGTAGGCTGGGAAAATTCAAACGACTATCAGTAGTTGCCTCGAATGGTTGGCTTCGCCTACTCATTATCTTGGAAAACCAGTTGGCCTTGCGCCTGGACAACTTTCCGTAGAACATTTCTGTTGATTGGCTTTGCTTAACAGATTGGTTAAAAACCCGTTGGCATTGCGCCTGGTTTTGGTCTGGTTGGCTAAGCACCTAGACCCGCCTCCCCACATCTAGGTGCTTGGGTTGGCTATTTGCCTAGAGCCCTAGATGCCGCCAGGACCAAGTTTGGCAGAGGCCATTGCAGTGGACCCCCAAACCGGCCCCAAACCAATCGGCATCGCTGAATACTGGGCCCGGCAGAAGAAGTCGCTCGATTCCAAGGTGGTACAGGGCAAACCAACGGCATTGCGTGGAAGCTGGCAGGTGCAGTTACGACAACGCACATGCGAAGCAATGCGACTCGCCAAGGTCGCAACAACGGCAGCGTAGCGCGACAAGTTCCGGCGCATGGTCAGTGAACTGCGGCAGAAGTACTGGCGTCGCAAGCAAATTCAAATACAGACCGGGGAGGGAAGAGCGGCCCCACGACGACGCGCCGGATCCAACCACCTACCCCCCCAACGAGGCAACGTGCAAAGCAAAACGGAACAACAGCAGAACTCCAATAGTTATTAAGTTAACTTGTATAAACTGTAAATATGAAACAAAAAACATTTAACTAAAAAAATATGATTCGACTAAAACAACCATATTTCTTTAACTGGAGTACAATGGAAGAGTCCGAGTAGGTTGAAGATAAAGGTAAGCATGTTGGATAAAGTAATAAGACATTATGGCTCGAATAATAGGGCTATAACAGATAAAAATATAACAAATCAAGTGTCAAAGATATTTATGATACCTTTTATTCCTGAAACTTTCGTGGAAATCCTAGCGAACCTGTAGTATCTGAGTCGATAAAAAGCGCTTATTGTTTGATGGTCATATTTCTCTATAATAATACAATGCATATTGTTCCATAGTAATACAGGAAAATTCAAACATCTATATTTTCGTTAAATACTACAAGTACTCGATCTGTGTGAAAATTTTAGAACTGCCAATCTTATAAATCGCAATTATGTACTGAATTTCATTGAATTTAAAGATGCAATAAATATTTTATTCAAGAAAATGTAAAATTGATAAATCATATTATTACTGACAAGTTGAGTGAATTTTGACTTCTAACGTATTTTTTGTTGTAGTACTTATTTAGGTCTACAGTCATGATTTTTCCAGATTTTTTCGGGAGGGGCATGCGTAAAGTTCGTGCATTTCCCCTTCTCCTGCCCTCCACGGTACCAATAAGGAAATTTTAAGACTTGTTATGAAAATTTTTCATTAAGGCCTTTCTAATGACTACTAAAAGTGAAAATGAAGGGTCACTTCCTTATATGCGAAGACCCCCTTGAAACACTTAAAAAAATTTCACCCTTTTAATTTCAAGAAATCACCACTTCTGACCTTTCCACAAAGTTTCATGGCTGTAACTTCTATAGTTTCAGAGAAAAACTGCTCTGACATACAGACGGACACAGGTCCTGATTTCGACAGGGTTTTGTATTTTAGTAAAAAACCCTAAAAAGGTCTCAAGAAAGATGACGATGAAGAAAAATACAAAAACTACTTGGTAATGCTTCCCTAGCATATAATAAAGTTTTTTTAGGGTTTTGTAAAATAATTTTACAAGACCCTAATAAAATCGCGACCTGTCTGTCCGTCTGTCACAGCACGTTTTCTCGCAAACTACTAAGGCTAGAAACGTCAAATTTAGTATGCAGGTGTAAAGTGGTGCTCTTCACAGTTTAACTGCAAAAAATTTTATAATGTATTTAATGGGGGTTTCCCCATATAGGGGAGTGGCCCACGAAAAAAAAATGTCAACAAATATGGGTATCAAATGAAAGGTCTTGATACTTTTTGCTTCGAGAGGCGCGCAGGAAGGGGAAGTTTGTCAATAATAGTACGATATTCGAATTTCACATTTTCCTCAATAAAATTGCATCGCTACCCTTAAACTGGACGAAATTCGATGTTTACGTAGTCGTACAAAAGTCCTTAAACTTTGTAAGTTTGATGAAAATCGAAGGATAAACACGGAAATTATAGCCGTTTGAAAATTTTCCAATTACAACAACAATAACACATGATTTTAGTATTTTATGGACCTTCCATCGAATCAGCCACTGCAGTTTTGACTTGATGCCCTTGAAATTTTCCAATAAGGTCAATAACATTAATTTTTTTGGGAATTCATGATTTGAGTGATTTCTGTTGATTTGCAACAAAATGGCGACGGTTGAAATTAGAAAAACATTGGATTTTCTTCTAAGCGTGCACATCTCTTTGACATATTTGTTGACTTCAACAATGTTCATTCTTAGTATATTTGTTGACGTTATTCATTGCTGGTGACTGCATTTCTGAGAAGTTGGGTACAAAACCCTTCTGACATACGCGTAGGTATTTTTACCAAACTTGTTTTATCTTATAAACTGATGTACACAATAATTAATTTAGACCCCTGAATCCTAAAATCCCGTGCGTGGGTGTAAAGGCTGATCCTGAATATAGATTTAATATCCTATCTGCCTATCTGTCTCCTTATTCCAGACTTCCAAAAAAATTTCTTTTTCAAGTTTTAGTAAAGTTTTCAGCAAACATTTATTGTTTTCCTTGAGTATAGCGTTCCTTGTTCCGCGTTGTTGTTCTTAGCCGGTGTATCATCGCGTGGAAAGCTAACATTTAGTGGGCATATGTGCAAAATGAGTCGGTGATAATTGTCCACCGAGTGTAGCCTTGCTCTTGATAAATATTATGTTCAAGTTTATCCTTATTCCTAATTATCATCATGTCTAGGTATAGAATGGTCCCTTGTTGTTCCATTTCCATAATTAATTTTATTTTTGGATGTAAACGATTTATACAGGAGAAAGTATTCTCCACCTCTTCTCTAGGAAGTATGGCCAATATGTCATCTACATTTCTATATAGTATAATGTTTTTATGGGTAACCCTTTATATGGAGATACCTCTCTTAAAACTGAAAATTTTTTCCATCCCAAAACTGTTAAGAAGTCATCACTTTTGGTTTCTCCACATAGTTTGATGGTTTCAACTTTCCTAGTTTCGAAGAAAAACTGGTGCGAAATACGGACGGACGGAAGGATAGATGGTTACTGGTCATGATTCCAATAGAGTTTTGTATTTTAGTGCAAAAACATCAAAAACCATATAAAATATACGGTTCAAACTGATAACCGTCTCTTTTATTAAAGTTAGTTAAAAATGAAGACAACGTATTTGAAGCCTACCTTCATATGCACTTAAGCTCAATCATAATACGAGTATTTAACATTTTTCCTTTGTTTAGTCTAAATATTCACGTTTTGGGTTTGAAATCATGATTTCACGGCATTATAATTAGACCTAGCTAGAATTTTACGAATCACTGCATGTAGCATGCCGGAATATTTCACTGGTGCATAGCATGGAAAAATTAGAGGCTCTTGAATGTAAATATAACTCAAAACGCACAATGTTGATAATTAGTACTAGCTGAAATAAAGACTCGCGATAATTAGAGCAGAAGACATGTGAATTTAACTGCAGCTTTAATTTTAAAACCAACATGGAAATATCAGGACAAACATTATAGTGCCTTATATCCACCAACACCATTTTCGCTATCTCTCAATATCCTGATGAAACTCTTGCGATAAGATTACTCCTTGATTCTACCACTACTTTGGCCGTTGTCATTCAAAGTGGTGTCACTCTACGTTGTAGAATTCATGTCTTTTTCGTCATCGTAAAATGATGTTCCATGTGTAAGGACGCTTGTCTGAAGCATGTAGGATGCATTCATGTTCGAAATTTTGTAAACATTCAAGTTGAAAATAATATCTATGAAAATATCAACATGAACATCGCAACTCGTTGGCGTGAATATCTACGAGATACGTTCGCTTAGGGAATGGAATAAAGGCAACCTTGGATATGAATGATGGGTATGAAGTTTGCTGAGTTCTCATCAGGAAGATTATTCCGTTTCGACTATTAATATTACATATGAGTACTATATTTCTGTAGCCATGAGATAGGAACTTGGCCCGGATTTACAACATGCATGGTTTTTATTTTTATTACAGAAAAAGTTCACAAGGTAATACTGAAAACGGATTTGCCGATGGTGAACACTGCAAAAAACGATGATAATGTTTTGAATTCAAGTCCATTTGATGATTTGTAATAAGAATTAATGGCTGCAGAAACTCTAGTAAATCTGAGTCTTCTTTTAAAAATTTTACGCAATGTTTTTTTGCTTTATGTTAAGCAAAAGTTTGAGTCATTACTTTTTCTAGAGATTTAAAAAAAATCGATCTACTAATATTAAGAATTAAATGCTTAAACTATGACCAAAAATCAATTGAGGATAATACGTGCTCTTTTCTTACAGGATTTTGCAGTACAAACCCTTAGACAGTTTCCTATCCACTTATGTTCTTACATTAGGTTGACCCTATTAGTACTCAGTTTCAAACAATCGTCTCTACTATACTTCGCACGCACAAGGATACATTTACACAAGTTTGTAATCAAATGAGCCCACTTGTCATAAGCGGACAACGTCAATGATCCTTGAAAGAGAAAAAGTGAATGGTGAAAACTTCAAAGATTCGTCACTTCCCATCGTTTGTTCATTTGAAGGCAGATTTCAAGCACCACTGGTTACTCACTGATGCCTATCCATTGTGTTTCACCATCATCACCTCAAGTTCATTATATTGTAATAATGAAAATGAACTTATGTTGGTCGAAGAAGATTGCGGCATTTAAAGTGATTTGATTTACTTTATTCGTAGATGGTAGATACTTTGGAGACAATCAAATGTATTTTTGATGTGAAATTTATTTTATTATTATTAAAGTTATTGTACTATAATAACTAAAATTTTCACATTTAAGTTAAAATTATAAAATTATGTCGTAGCATTATAATTCCGTTTGTCAACAAAATGAATTATTTCTTAATACGGTATTCAAACGTCCGTTCTTCATACGGATATGTCAATTTTATTAGCTCTTCATCTATTTTTCCGTATTTTTCGTTAATGTCCGTATTTCCAGCGCTCTTGAAAATCAAACTTCGTAAATTAAAATTCATCAAAACTTTTGCATCTTGCACTGGAATTCGGTTGCGTTCACATACTAGCGAAGTGCAGCTAGCCTTGCATGGCAATAATAAGGTGATTCCCTTTAAAACATTCCTTCGGAGACATCGCATCCATACGTTATTTCAAATTGTTGCTGCAGCTTATCAACAGTTGACAGATTTTCTAAATAGAGCTAAAGGCATGCTGTACATTCATGCTTTGATACCATTGTCATTGAATTTAAACAAGTTGAGTAAGCAGGAGAGTGCTCCTACTGAAAGGGCCTAGAAATAGTTTATCTGAATGCTCAGCTTATTGAAGATATTCAATTTTCAAAAGTTTAATGCTATCGTTTTGATTTTATGGAGGAAAACGTAACGTTGACAAATCCTACTGTTATTAACAACGTTTTTTTCTAAATTTCCCGGCTATGATGTGTCCAATCGCGAAGAAGAGGGATCTACATTTTTCATACATTTGCCGCCACCTGGATCCTCTAATGCATAAAATGACTTCTTTGCTTCAGACTCTAAAAGTTCTAATCAAGACCTTTCAATTGATACCAGACTTGAATACTTTTGATCAAAAACATTTATTAAGGGCTACTTCGTTTAAAAGGGGACTCCCCTAAAAAAATTTGAAATATTTGATGTCTTTAACTTTTGCAAGACAACCATACTTTTCTTTTCACAAATTTTGGATCATCTTGCTGCTAATGTTTCTGAGGAAATTTACTGTGACGCACGGACAGGCAGAGCACAAAACTAGTAGGTCTTAAAAGAATATACGATCTTTGAATATATTTACGTGAAATATAGAATTTTTGAATTTACTGTGAACTAAAAGTATGATATCAATATACTTGCCTGTGAAGTAATGCACATACACTCGCCAGAAAAAGTATCCGTACAACATCAAAAGAAAGCAACGTATTAACAAATTCATGCTACAAAAAGCTGCTACATTTAAATATTTACGCTACAAAATTTATTAGAAATGAAACTATATTTTCTATACATTTTTTTGTGTTATTCCTTTAAAAACTAGATTTTACAAAATAAAACAAAAATGCCTCACATAAACGAACCAGAGAAAGCTTCCGTACATGACAATATTAATTTGAAATATTCAAATATTTTATTATATATCAGGGCTTAATAACTTGTCGGATAACCTTTTCTCTTAAGGATCTCCTTAAGTCAATTTGGCATGGAATGAACCAATTTGGCTGTGTTCTGCCTGGTAATTTTACCCCATTCATCGACGATGACATTTTTCAACATTTTCTTCAAGGTTATGCTACGCTGACGGATCCTGCGCTCCAACAAGTCTCACAAATGCTCAATGGGATTAAGGTCTGAGGATTGGGGTAGCGTACACAGTTGATGTTTTGTGTTGTAGTGCAACCAAAGCTTCCCATTGTGTGCTTTGTGCTTGAGATCATTTTTTTGCTGCAACCACAAATCATCACCAAACCTCAACTGCTGAGGACTTTGCTTCAAATATCCTTCAAAATATTAAGGTAACCGTATTGATCCATAGTTGATTCTATACCCACAAGTTCGGCAACTGCTTCTGCCGTCATACACCTCCAGACCATCACACCATCTTCCGCCACACTAACTTTCTTTCTTTAATGCCAAATATGCAAAGTTTGCTTTCGTCAGAGAATAGGACCTACTCCCACAACTTTGGTGGGTTGTTTATATTTTTTTTTTGTGAAATCCGCACGTTTTTTCCTGTTCACTTCCGAAATGTATGGCTTCTTACGTGCTATACGGGAGCGATATCTATCTCTCTTTAGTATTTTTTGTATGGTATCTTCGTGGAGAATCTTGCCAAAAGAGTTTTTGATATTTGTAACAATCTGGAAAGCAGTCAATCGTCCATTTGAGCGTTTTAGTATTTCACAAATAATTTTTTTATAATATCCTATTAATATCAGTACACCTGTTTGTCCGCCTACCCCATGACTGTCTATCAATGCGCCACAGAAAGTTTCCTCAGGAGTTAGAGATGCTAGAGTCATCAAATCATGTGAGCAGCTCAGAAGTATTTGGTTATTGAATGTTTTATAGCTAAAACAAGTTGAGTAGACAGAACTACGCTCATGTCAGAAGTCTTTCGTACCTAACCTACACTATGTGGATATGTAATATGATTTAATTCATGAGTAATTTTTATAACATCGCAGCATATACGTTCTTGTTTTAAAATAACTCCATTTGAACCAGTCAACATATTCCAATATTGCTAAAATCGACGACTGACCTCAATTTAATAAATGAATTTTTGTTATTCATCTTACCTGAAAATTTGGAGAGTATCCAATCAAAAGTAGTAGAAAAATCGTAAATTATTATTGTAACCGGAGGAAATTTGAATGGTTATAAATTCTGTAAATTTTACTGAATGATTGAATATAAGGACCTTTTAAAAGCTACTTGAATGGCGGCTTTCATACAATTTAATGATTTTTTTCTTCTTCTTCTTCTTCTTCGTAGCACTACAGCCCCTCTTGGGCCTTCACTTTCGGCAAATAGCGCCTCCAACTGTACCGGTCTATTGACCGCGTCCTCCAATTTTGAAATCCCAGCAGCGATAAACTGTCTTCGTCGACTGAATCAGACCAGCATTTCGTCAGTTTCCCCATTGGTCGCCGGCCTTAAGTTCTCCCAAGGAATACCTTTTTGGGTATCCGTTGTTCGTACATGCAATTCATGTGTCCAGCCCATCGCAGCTTCCGCAGCCTTATAATTGTTGAGATCTCCACCTCTTCAACAATTTCATACAGCTTATGATTATATCGAACTCCACATTGGTCCCCGTCTAGCTTAGCTCCAATTATTTGCCTGAGGACCCGTCGCTCAGAAGCGTTCAATATATTTGCAGATGCTTGGGTTAGGGTCCATGTTTGACACCCATAGCATAACACAGGTCTTATCACAGATTTGTATGCTTGGAGCTTTGTTTTCCGGTGTATGCAGCGTGTCTCCATGAGCGTCAAAACTGAATAACATATTTTATTTGCGAGCTGTATTCTTCGGCGTATTTCGTCTCTTTCATTGGCGGCTATCGTTGTTTTGGCGCCCAAATTCACAAATTCATTCACATTTTTAGGGTTTTGTACTAAAATAGAAAACCCTATTGCAATTACGACCTGTGTCCGTGCATCTGTCCGTCCGTCCGTCCGTCCGTCCGTCTGTATGTCACAGCACTTTTTCTCCGAAACTATAGAGGCATGAAACTTTGTAGAAAGATCAGAAGTGGTGACTTCTTGAAAGTTCAAGGGTGGAAAAATTTTTGAAAGGCGTTTAAGGGGGGTCTCCCCATATAGGGAGGTGACCCCTCAAATAAAATTTTACACCATTGGTAGTCGAGTAGGGTGTCATTGGAAAGGTCTTAATGAGATCTTTTCAAAACAAGTCTTAAAATTGCCTTATGAGTACCAAGGGGGGCAGGGGAAGGGCAAATGTACGAACTTTTCGCGTACCCCCCCCCTCTCGCGATTGCACACCTTCCATCCGAAAAATCTGAAAAAAATCATAATTGTAGGCCTTAATGAGTACAACAACAACAAATATATGAGAAGTCGAAATTCACTCAACTTTGTTAGTAATAGTATGATTTATCGATTTTGTGTTTTCTTGAATAAAATCTAAACGGCACCTTTAAACTCAATAAAATTTAGCACACAGATGACTATTTATAAGATTAATCTTTTCTGAAAGTTTCATAAAGATCGAATAGTATTTACCGAAGTTAAAGCGATTTGAATATTCCTGTATTACAATGGAGCAATATGCCCTGTATAATTATGAAAACATATGGCTATGGGGCCATATGAGCTTTATACCGAGTTAGACACTACAGCTTTGCTAGAATTTGCATGAAAATTTCAGGAGTGATAGGTATCATGAAGATGAGTACATACAATTGAAACAAGTCGAAGAGGCAGGAAAGAGCTCCTAGCAAAAGGGCTGTGTAACCATTCTAGGATTCGAAAAAATAGGCCATGAATTGATGATTACAGTACAGAGGAGTGGCCCCTGAAAAAAAATTTCATGAAAGGTAGCCGATATGAGTATCAACTGAAAGTTCTCTACTAGAGCTTTTCAAAACAGTTCTTAAACTGACAGTTTTTGCTTCAGCGGGGGCACAGGGGGGGAAATACATGAAAAATGTGTTTCCTCCCTCGGGAATCGACACCCGTGATCTAAAAAATCTGAAAAAATTATCAAAGGAGATATTTATGGATATAAATATCACAAATACCTCAGAAGTCAAAATTCGTTCAACTTTGTTAATAATAGTATGATCCTCGAATTTCACATTTTCTCCAATAAAATCGTCTTTGACATGTTTCTTGAGTTTATACATTGCTGGTTACTGCATTTTGTAAGTTGAGTACAAAACCCTTCTGACATGAGCATAGGTCTGTCTACCCAACTTGTTCATACTGTATTCGCGAATGTGTGATATTTTGGTATTCGAGGTATTTTTCCTCGACTGCGTCATGAGCTCTGTTTTATTTTCATAGATTTATAGCCCTACTAGTTTGGCGTCGCTGCCGAATTTCAGGAAGAGTTCTTTGGTAGTTGTTAATGACTGTTACAAAATGTTGCTTCCATCTGCATAGGCTACTACTTGGCTTGACTTATATACTAATGTAACCCATGTATTGACATGTAGCTTCCCTTTGACGTACTCCATAGCCACGTTGAATAGCAATGAGGCCAGCCCATCTCCCTGCTTAAGTCCGATATTTCTGTCAAAGGCTTTGGTGAGTTGGTTACAGATGCGGACGTGAGAGGCCGGTGCTCAAAGGTGTTCAATATATTTGCGGATGCTTGCATTAGGGTCCATGTTTCACACCCATAGCATAACACAGATCTTATCACAGGTTTGTATATTTGGAGCCTTGTTTTTCTGTGTATGCAGCTGGTTTTCAAGATCGTCAAAACTGAATAGCATATTTTATTTGCGAGCAGTATTCTTCGGCGTATTTTGTTTCTTTTATTACTGGTTCTCGGTATTTTGGCACCTTGTCGCTTGTTTTTTCTATACTGTATTTGCCAATTGTGGAATTTTATATATGTGAGATATTTTTCCTCGAATGCGACATGAGCTTTGTTTTATTTTTATTGATTTGTAGCCCTATTAGTTTTGCTTCACTGTCGAGTTTCAGGAAGAGTTTTTTGGCAGTCATTAATGACTTTTACAAAATGTTGATGTCATCCGCATAGGCTACTACTTGGCTTGAATTGAATAGTAATGTACCTCGTGTATCGACTGGTAGCTTCCTTATGACATACTCCAGAGCCAAATAGAAAAGAGATGGGGCCAGCTCATCTCCCTGTTTTAGTCCGACATTTGAGTGAAAGACATCAGTGAGTTTGTTATTGATGCGGACTTCGGAGATCGTCGATGTCATTGTTTATTTTGTAAGACGGACTAATTTGGCTGGGATGCCAAAGCAAAGTATTATTTGGTACAGTATGTTACGATCAATACAGTCGTATGCTTGCTCAAAGTCAAGCATGGTGTATGTCTATGTTAAACTTCCAGCATTTTTCAAGTACCTGCTTGACAGTGAACAATTGGTCTATTTTCAATCTACATGCTCTAAAACCACCTTGATACTCCTCAATAATACTGCTGGCGTCTGATTCGATTTTATTTTCTCAGATCTTTGCTAATACTTTGTCGGTCGTACAAAGTAGTCATATGACTCTATAATTTTCGCACCTTAGCTTGTCACCTTTTTTGTGGAAAGGGAATATGATTGATTGGCTCCACTCTTTCACCATATGGTTTTGTTGCCAAATGTGCTGGATGACTTTGTAAATAGCTTTGTGAACATTCCTGCCACCATATTTGAAGAGATCCACTGGAATCTCATCGATGCCCAGCGATTGATTATTCTTTTGGGCTTTGATGGTGGAACACACTTCATCCAAAGTTGGTGGGGCCAATGGAAGCTCTCTACAGACATGTATGAGCTCCAATGTTCTGGAGCTGTGCGGAGGATTAAGGAGGTTCTTAAAAGATGGTGCCCATCTTTTATTAATCTTTGTTTCATCAGCGATGGTATTATTGTTGATGTCATCACAATAGAGCGTAGTTTTGGGCTAATAAACACTTTTCTAATTTTTCACTTTTTGTATACTTGTCTCGTGTTGTTGCTCACTAAACTTACAGCTATACTTTTTAATTGGTCGTCATATTATTTTCTTTTCTTAATTCTAATAATCTTATTCGATACACTTGTGAGATTTTCATAGTTTTCTCTCTTCGTTCTGGCTTGCCTACCTATGTAATCTTTGATTCTTTTTGTGGATAGCATTCTGAAACTCATCATCGAACCATTCATTTATTCTGCACTGGGCTTGATGCCCGGTCTTCTGTTCTGCCACCGTCCTAATAGCCGCTTTCACTTCCATCCATAGCTAAACTACATAAGCTAGAAACATAAGATTTTGTACGTAGATGCAAAATAATACCCTCTTCAAAATTTCACCGCGATAAGAAATTTACAAGGTGTTTGAGGAGGGTCTCCCGATATAAGGGAGTGGCCTCTGAAAAAAAAATTTCATAGCATGTAGGCAAAATGGGTATCAAATGAAAGGTCTTGATGAGATCTTTTCAAAACAGGTCTTAAAATGACAAATTTTGTTTTGAGGGGTGCAGGGGAAGGGGAAACGTACGAAAATTCTGTGTCGCTCCCGCTCGAGATAACACGTTCATCAAATTTGCCTTTCAAAAAATTAGTTATGTAGCTCGTGGCACCATCCTTTAGAAACCCCATATCGTTGATATTAAGTTTTTCCAATTCTGGATACAAGTAATCTTCCAGCGTAACACAACAGCGCTCTCTATTAATGGTAACATGACGGTCATTTTCATGCACGTAAAAATACGGCCCCATCACACCTCCGACATGAAAACCGCACCAAGCAGGCATACTTTGCGAATGGAACGGTATCTCAAGAAGCACATATGGTTTTGTTGCTGACCAGATACGTATATTTTGCTTATTAACAAAGCCATTGAGCCAGAAACTAGCTTCCTTGCTGAAGATGATTTTTCAATGAAATTCTTAACTATCTTCAAGCTTTGCGAAAGCCTAATTGGAGAAGTTGTGACGTTCCCAATGGTCAAGTGGCTTCAGTTCTGGATTCAGTTGTATCTTTTAACCATATAGACCATAATCTTCTCACAAAATACGCCACAATGTCGTTTGAGTAATGCGCAATTCTAAAGAACGACGTAGAATCAACTGATTTAGTTCATTTTGAATCGTTGCAATTATGGCTACGATATTTCCTTCGCTTTGAGCGGCACGACATTTCTTTGGCACCGGAGCATCCAGTCGTGAAAATTTGGACTCAAACATACACTCTAGCATGCACTGCCTGTCGGGTGGGACGATTATGGCGGGAAAATTGGAGTAAGCACTCTTAAAAGAAGAAGAATTGCTAAACATTGCTGATTCGTAAACTTTACTATGATAAAATTGTTGACTTGATTAACGTTTTGAAATTGACAGTTTATTAAAAACATTTAGCAATGCGTTTATATAAAGATATGAAATTCTTATGTTTCTGATGTAAAGCGAAGTTCAAAGAAGTATTAGCAAAGTTCAAAGAATTTCAGCCTCTAAGTTATTTGTTATTGGATCTACCTCGATAATTTTTAGGATTTCGTGAATGAAATTTTACAAGAACCTACTAGTTTCACGTCCACTTGGCTATCGACCTATCCAAATGTCTTCAGAGATTATTAAAGCTACAAAGCACAAACTTTGTGAAAGGGTGGGAGGTGATGATCTTCCAAAAGTTAGGTCTTATCAAATATTTCAAAGTTTTTAAAGGCAGTCGCTCCTCATAACGAAGTGGCTATAGAAAAGTATTTTTCATCAAATGTAGTCAAGACGGGTATCAAATGACTTTTAGAACCAGAAAAGAAGTTATTTTTTCGCATAAGCAATCCAAGGGGAGGCAAAATGCACGAGCAATATTTGTTTCCCCTCCCTACACGATTGGATACCAATTTGAAAAAATTACGAAGGTAGGTCTTTATAAGTACAAGGGTGGCAAATACATCAGGAATCTAAATTCACTCAACTCTGTTCATAGCAGTATGATTTGTAAATTAAGATAGAATCGGTGCCCTTCAGCTTCTTAAAATCTTGCAGTAAAATAGGTTGATAGATGACCCTTACCGCTACAAAATTTCATGGAAATCGAATCATAATCAAATGAGCTATCGCCATTTCTATTGTATAGAATTAACACGTGTTGACGGTTGATACATACTTCGAATTAACCCAGGTGCTCTTATTTTCTTCAGGTATTCATGAAAATATAAGCAATAGTGTTTAATTTGAACATAATCGATTGGCTGAGCATTAAGCAAAATTATTTAACATAAAAAAAAATCCCCGTTGGTGGCACCAGCCGGAAAGATAAATTTCTCGTATGTAGCGTAAGGTTTCGAAAAAGAATTTGGCTTGCCTACCATTAGACTTCTAACTGCAATTTTGTAGTACCATATTTATTAACATAAAAAGAATCGGCCGACGTTAGTATTTAGACAGCCTTTAAGAGGCGCAAATATTTTGCTAATTAAATTGAGTTACACACGTATGGATTACATATTGAAAATCGGCGGAAAATAAATTGTTGCAAACATATAAATACAGTATTTGCCCTTCTCACATTTGCTGTTTACACATTTCACAGTGGTTTCCACACAAAGGCTTAAATAGCTCAAATAGTTAATTTCAAAAGATTTCCATAAAAATTCAAGCAGCACTTGCGTTGCCATTAATATATACATTTTCAATTTTTCTGAACTATCAGGGGGTACCGTTTTGAATTTTATTGAAAACGGCTGCTTCGACTTTTTTATTTGTCGTTCGATTTGCATAATTGCATAAAAATGGTCTAGCTTACAAATACTTCCAAGTTAAGTCATTTAAAACGTTTTCATGAAAAATATTCATTATTTCAGTAGCTACTAAAATAGCGGATTGTACTTGCCTTCAGACCTTTGGGGGCCGCCATTTTGAATGCATGCATTTGATTTTGAATTATTTTAAAACTTTGTATGCTAGGACTCCGTCAAACAATGTGCTGAATCTCGTACAAATCGGAGTTTCACTCTAGACAGGGCAAAGGTATTAAATTTTTAGTGAAAATGGTAGCTAAAAATATTATGTTTGAAATTATCGACTTTTTTTATTTTTTATTCGATTTTAATGATTTTTTGCACAAATAAAGAACTTAGTACAGGGACTCATAATCTCAAGTTTCATCAAAATCCGTTGGAAAATGTGACGGCTAGAGGGCCACAAATACGTGAAAAAAACGCGTAATTAAACGGCCACAATTTTGAAATTTGCGCATACATATCAAAAACCTTAGATCTAAGTAGTTTCTATCTTAAACTCAATTTTCATATAAATCGAATTAAAATTACGACTTTTAGGTGCCTTTGAAGTTTCGAGCTTCAGCTGGCCGCCATTTTATTTTTTTGCGACCTAACCTCCAGTTTTTTACATAACTTTTTAGGTAATTATAATTTATATGAAACTTCCAAATTTTATTAATATTGGTGGAAAGCTTTGGTCAAAACAACAACAACAAAATTTTGTACGTTTTTAAATAATTAAGCGGCCGCCATTTTGTTTCAGCCATACCGACATTAAACTTTTTATTGTGAGATTCATTACTTGCATCAGTGAACCTTTGTACCAAATTTCATCCACATCGGAGCTATACTTTGGTCAGAACAGAAATCACGATTTTTCGTCTAAAATGGCCGCCATTTGGTTTTCGCCTAGCCGATATAACAGGTTCACAAAATTAACTGAGAAATTTTTTCAATACATCGTTCCTGAAAATTTGGTGAAAATCGCAGCAAAATTGCAACCTCTAGCGTGGTCACAAATTTCGTTATATCCCTTATATGTAAATTTGGCATCGATGTCACTGACAATACTACCAACAGAAAAAATAATAATTCTCCAAATCCTTCGACGCGCAGTTCAAATTCAATTGTCACCTTATTTTTTGGTCACAGTAGTAGTAGTATATATATATATATATATATATATATATATATATATATATATATATATATATATATATATATATATATATATATATATATATATTGTCGCGTGTTATTGGTTCGCGGCCTATAATTTTAACGTTCCGGGGAAGTGAAAACGCAATGTCTTTTAATTTAAGTTAAAAGAGTTTATTTATTTAAATAAAATGCACAATAATCAGTTAACACTTTCACTAATTTTAATTGTCACTATTAAAAATCTAACACTTGTCCATAAATTTACTATCGCAATTATCTTCTAAATTACTTCACTATTACGAAACACACTATCGCAGTTCTTATCGCGGTCGAATGAATGATCCCCCCATTCATTCAGCTCGCCTTTATATAGGGTCTCTACCTATTCACCCATTTCTCGTACATTGGCGAATGTTCTACCGAGAGGTACCTGGTAGGTTCGAGCAAATTAATGAATGGAGTGACGTCACTTGCAGATGTTGATCATGCTTGTTGGGTTCTCGTGGGAACGAGTAAATTCATTTGTTGACATTCTTAATGATGATGAAAACAATTGCGACAGTAGCTCGCAGAATTATTTGTTCATGTAATTATTTGTACATGTAACACTGCCCCCACCTCAGTTCTTTTCGCCCCGAAAAGATGTGTCGCTATTTGTAGTCAATTCTCCCTGGGTGTAATATGGGGCAAGACGGTCCAGATGCACGATTTTCATTTTAGCTCTCGGCTTACGATGTTCCTGTATTCGGTATACGACGTCGTTGATTCGCTTTGTAACTCGGTATGGTCCCTCCCAATTATGTTGCAACTTTGGAGACCTACCCTTTCGCCGTTGCAGGTTATAAAGCCACACCAAGTCATCTTGCTGGAAGCCAGTAGAATTTGCCTTTAGATCATACCTGGTCTTCATGCGGTCAGTAGCCGATTCGAGGTGTTTTCGCACTGTCCGATGTATCTGGTTCAACCGTTGTCTTAGATCACTTGCGTACTCCGAGACCGTTTGGGGTTTCTCAGGCGGTGTTCCGAACTTTATATCGGCTGGCAAACCAATAGTCTTTCCAAAAATGACTTTGGCTGGGGCTTGGCCCGTCGACGCATGTTCAGCGGCTCTATACGCCATTAAAAATAGTGGGATATGTCGGTCCCAGTCCCTTTGGTTCTCGTCAACCATCTTGGCCAGGTGTTTATTGAGCGTGCCGTTGAAACGTTCGACCATTCCATCGGATTGAGGATGCAGCGGTGTTGTCCTCGTTTTCCGTATTCCCAGCTGCTCGCACATTTCGCTAAAAACTAGTGACTCAAAGTTTCGGCCTTGATCCGAATGTAGTTCACAAGGCACGCCGTACCTGCTGACCCAATTTAACACTAGCTGTTCGGCTACAGTAGTTGCTTCCTGGTTGGGAATGGGGTAGACCTCGGGCCACTTGCTGAAATAATCAGCTACAACCAGCGTGTATCGATTTCCCCATTCAGATTCAGGAAAGGGTCCAGCGATGTCAACAGCAATCCTTTCAAACGGTACCCCCACGTTATAGGTTTGCATTTGTCCTCTCAGTCGTCGTTTTGGACCTTTGACGGAAGCGCAAATTGTGCATCTGCGACAGCAGTCCTCTACGTCTTCCCGAGCGTGGAGCCTGTAGAATCTTTCCCGCAATTTCGCTAAGGTTTTGTTAACACCAAGATGGCCTCCCGAGGATCCTTCATGCATTTCCTTAATCACATCGTGGATTCGGGTTTTGGGTAGTATAGTTTGCATCCTATAGGAGCTGCCATCCGCCGTTTCCCATTTCCGCTTGAGTACGCCACCCTCCACCTGAAGGGAGTTCCATTGTGCCCAATAGCTTTTCAGGGTTGCGCCATGCATCGAAACGTCCTTCCACTCCGGTCGCCCAGTTGTCTCCTTCCATACAAGCAATGGTCCGATATCTTCATCGGCTAACTGGGCATTTCGGATCTCCTCCGATGACCAACCTTCATCGAATTTGGCCGTTATCACTCGCAGATCAACGGGCGGCTCCTTTTCCTCAATCCGTTGGCAATGTTTGCAGTTAGCTGGACATGGATGACGAGATAGGGCGTCAGAAATTCCATGAACTCTGCCCTTGTGGAGCAGTTGGGGCCTCACTAGGTCTGGTCGGATCGTCGATCGGGTTGCACCAGTGTCGTTTGTTAGGGTGCATTGTTCTTCATCAACTTGACCAGGAAGGCATCTGACTGCTTCTCCACGATGTTGCCTTGGCACGGTGCTGGGGATGTCGATACTCCTAGCCAACGCTCGCCCAACGAAGTTGGCCCTTGCAGTTTGATGGGTCTCCATTCTAGGCTCCTGACACGGTCTGGATCTCCACCACCCTGGACAATAGCTCGGTCTTCTTCCCTTCTTGCAGTCTCTTTGCAGGTGCCCTTTTTCCCCGCAATTCCAGCATCTAGGCGCACCATTCACCTGCAGCTCTCGCTCAATTCCCACGTGCTCACACCTGCAATTATCTGCCAGTACCTCGCGAACCTGGGCAGTGGTACGGGTCACATTTTTGGCTCCCTCAAAATTTAGACTATAAGCCAATGCATCCTTGACTGTTTGCTTTTGAGCTAACCGCACGGCTTGTTGCAATTCCTTGTCCTTTAAGGCACTGATGAATGCTTCTGCTGCTACGTCATCTCGATATTCTGGGTCGTACGCTGGGTAAGCCAAAAGTGCCAGTCGCTCAATGTCTTGTGCTAGCTGCTGCAAGGTTTCGCCAGACTTCTGCATCCGATGCCGTAGCTGTGCCCGGTAAATCTGCTTCAGATGATCGTCTCCATAACGCATGTCCAGCGCATTCATTATAGCAGCCGGGTTTGAATGCAGCTCAACGGGGATAGTCTGCAAAAGCTCGGCAGCTGGGCCTCTTAGAGCAAGAATTAACGCAGTTGCTCGTTCCTGCTCATTCCAGTGATTTATCCTAGCGGCTGCTTCAAAGTGGATTTTGTAAATAGTCCAGACCGTTTGCCCATCGAATATTGGTGCTTGCACATTTCTAGATGAGCTTTGCGCTGCGGTTATAATTGGGGCTGGTGAGGCGGTTACTACTGCCTTCGCTGCTTCCAAGTCCTTTTTCACTTTTTCCATCTCATGGTTGACCTGGCTGATCTCAAGGTTGATTCTCTCCTTGACCTGGTATACCTTCTCCTCGACGCATTTAATCTTGCTGTTGAGACTACTGAGCTCCGCTTTTATTTCGGTTGACTATTTTTCCAGCTTCTGTGCGATGTCTGCCTTGATTTCGAACGCTTGTTGGTCTAGCTTCGCTGATTGTTCATTTAGCTTCACAGCTAAACTGGATGTCTGTTCATTTAGCTGCGCTGATTGTTCGCTTAGCTTCGCTGATTGTTCATTTAACTTCGCTGTTAAATTGGATGACTGTTGTCGCTGCTCTTGCTGCATCAGCATCAACATTTGCATCAGCGCATTTTCTGGTCCCTTTGGTTTTGGTGTTTCGGCTTCACCACCTTCTGCACCTCTTTCTGCAGCTGAGAACTCACCCGAATCCAGATTCACGCCTTCCAACTCGATCGCATCACGCAAGCGTGCAATCAGTATGGCCTTTGTACCTTGTGTAGCCAGATTTCGTTGTTCCAACTCCTCTTTGAGCTCCTATATGCTCAACTGATTAATTTTTAGATTTAAGTTTCCCGGCATTTTTATTGTTTCGGCTATTTTTCCACGTTAACTTTCACAATTGTGCACTTTAAAGTTGTTTAAACGTTTTCACTTACAAAATTTTTCTTTCTCACTTCTTGACACCATTGTCGCGTGTTATTGGTTCGCGGCCTATAATTTTAACGTTCCGGGGAAGTGAAAACGCAATGTCTTTTAATTTAAGTTAAAAGAGTTTATTCAATTAAATAAAATGCACAATAATCAGTTAACACTTTCACTAATTTTAATTGTCACTATTAAAAATCTAACACTTGTCCATAAATTTACTATCGCAATTGTCTTCTAAATTACTTCACTATTACGAAACACACTATCGCAGCTCTTATTGCGGTCGAATGAATGATCCCCCCATTCATTCAGCTCGCCTTTATATAGGGTCTCTACCTATTCACCCATTTCTCGTACATTGGCGAATGTTCTACCGAGAGGTACCTGGTAGGTTCGAGCAAATTAATGAATGGAGTGACGTCACTTGCAGATGTTGATCATGCTTGTTGGGTTCTCGTGGGTTCGAGTAAATTCATTTGTTGACGTTCTTAATGATGATGAAAACAATTGCGACAGTAGCTCGCAGAATTATTTGTTCATGTGATTATTTGTGCATGTAACAATATATATATATATATATATATATATATATATATATATATATATATATATATATATATATATATATACTATTATTATATATATAAATGGCACCTGTACTTATAAAAGAAACTCTGCATTTCTTATGCTAACATTGGATGTATAATTCAAGTCATCAATTCATGCCATCAGAAAATGTTTTGAACCCAGGGATGGTTTGTTTCACCTTTTATTTTCAGTCGTCCATTAATAAATCCAATCACGCGCTAATACCAAGCACCTTAAATGTTGAAGCTGGCGCAAATTACGCAAATTTATTCAATCTTCTAATTGAAAACAGCCACCATATTGTTTTACGATTGCTGGATTCACTAACTGAACAAATCGTCAAAGTTATTCATGATACCTATCATTCCTAAAACTTTCATGCAAATCCTAGCAAACATGTAGTGTCTGAGTCGGTAAAAAGCGCATATTTTTTTATAGCCATATGGTTCCATGTTATACTTAAAAAATATAAAAAATAAATTTCC
The DNA here is from genome assembly GCA_963969285.1 of Odontomyia ornata. Taxonomy (NCBI): domain Eukaryota; kingdom Metazoa; phylum Arthropoda; class Insecta; order Diptera; family Stratiomyidae; genus Odontomyia; species Odontomyia ornata. The sequence continues at coordinate 384,203,734 of OZ017738.1, forward strand.
TGTTTTTAACTGCTAATTATTACCAAATATACTACCCAGGTAGTGGTATTTCGAAGAAAAGTTATCCTCTTCATCAATGGTGGTATTCTGAAGCTCTCTTTGCAATCATCCGAGTATTTAAGCCTTTTACATTTAATGGCAGAAAAGGTACATCAGGTAATGAGCGTAAATATCCGTAAGTACTACCGCGGGAAATAACATACAATTATCATGCAATTAAAGGTTAGCTTAAGCAGGTAGATAATCAATATAGAGCTGAAAGGCAAATTTAGTACAGGGAATAACAAACAGTTGTAATGAAATTACGGGTTAGCTACGCTAGGTAAAAGAATTATAGAATTGTTCACTGTTGGCTCTCAAGATCCATAGGGATTTTCCATCCCGGACTTCCTGTGCTACGTCTAGATTTGCCGGTTCAATAGTATGATGTTCTTCAATAATATATCTGACTAATGATGATCTCACTGTTTCTATTAAACCTTTTTTGATAATTTTTCAGCCTCCTTAATATGTTCTTGGAATCTTATTTTTACCAAGCGTTTCGTCTGTCCAATGTATACCTGATCGCATTTTGGGCAGTTGATTTTGTAGATTCCACTCGTTTCCTCCTTTTTCTTTTCAATCTTAGTTGATCCAAGAATTGTTTCAATGCTTTATTTTCTGGTAGTGTTAGCCGCCTTGTATCCATGAGAACTTTTCAAAACAGATCTTCAAATGACTAGCTTTGCTTTGAGGGGTGCGCGGGAATAGGAAATGTACGAAAATTTTGGGTGCCGCCCCCCCTTGCGATTAGACACTTTTGACCCGAAAAATCTGAAAAAATCATAGAGGGGAGACTTTAGAGGCATAGAGGCAACAAATACCTCGGAAGTCGTAACTCGGTCAACTTTGTTTAAAATAGTATCTTTTATAAATTTAACTTTTTTGCCTATAAAATCAAAATTGTACCCTTAAATTTCCCAAAAGCAATAGTTTAAGTTTTTTGAAAGCAATTGTATGTATTCTGAAAATTTCACAATAATTGAACAGCAAACAGCTAAGTTACAGCCGATTGAATATTAACACATGATACTAGGTGATACACGTTTGCAGCGGACCTAGACACTACAAATATGTAGGAATTTTGATGAACGTTAAGAAATGGCGTGTGATATTGATGTGTTATCATGACTAACCAAGCGAAAGGCTTATAAACACTTGAAACAAAATGGCGGCGAATTTAAAACCGTAATAATCATAATAATTTTTCGGACTAAATTTATGGAATCTGTATATTAGTGAAGTTTTGATGTGCAGAATATATTGTTTGATTACAATACCCTTCTGGCAGGAGCACTCTCCTGCTATTTCAACTTGTTCTTATGTTGTTTCTCCATTTTTTGAGTTCGTTGCTCGATCAAATCTCTGGATACTCGTGTTCTTCCTATAGATGTCAAATTCTAATCCACCTTGGGTTCTTATGATCAAAATATCCAGAAACGGTAATTGGCCCCGACTCTCTTTTTCCATACCATTTAAGGGTGTATTCCATTGAGTATATTAAGTAACTCTTCCGCCTCATTTCCCGCGGTAGTACTTAAGGATACTTAGGTTCATTACATAGCTGATGTATCTTTTCTGTCATTAAATGTAAAGGGTTTAAATACTCGGATGGTTGCAAGAAGAGCTTCAGAATATCGCCACTGATGAAGCGGATAACTTATCTTCGAAATACTGGTATCTGGGTAGTACATTTAATAATAAATAGTGCTCAATGGAAGGAAATTTAATTTTTATTTTTATCAATATCATTACAGGTGCTATAATTTCCGAAATGCAAACTATAGATGAGAGGGGTCCGATTCAGAGTTCAACAGATTTTTAAAACTCAATAAGCGCATAGGATGGTTGGGAGAAGACATCAGGTTTTATGAGGCTGTGCCTCAAAGAATCATAAGGTTTCTTAGAGATCATCGATATATGGAACGGAAAAAGAGACTTCAGTCACTGAAAGAATCCTAATTAAAAAAAAGTATAAATAGGTTGTATTCAAAAGTGGGGTTTACTAGTTTGGAAAGCTACTCACTACATTTAAAAGATTACTAGGAGCCTAATTGAAGAAAAGGCAATATACTGGACATCATAGACATAATACAACGGGCCAAGGAGCGTGAAAAGGCGAGAAAAAAGGAAAGATTTTAGACAAAAAAATTGGCTACTTTGCAGAAGAAAATTCATTAGAAACGTGACTAGCCGGAAAATATTGATTCTATCCACAATAATGTTATAAATAAATCATCAGAAACCTGTACATAGGACCAAATGAATTTTTAAATAAGTACTTAAAAGACGTGATCACTAGCAACAATTTTCCAGCGTAGGACATTGTCATGGATATTGAGGCTGGAATACGATTCATGGATTTTCATGATAAGCAATTTGTACAGAATAGAACGGTGAAGATAATCGAAGCAAGTCGAGCAGGATGAATGAAGCAAAATGCTAAATCGAAGTTGTTAAAAGAATCATGCCTAATGCCTACATATAAAATACAGTATACTATTACTACAAAGTTGATCGAATTTCGTCTTCTCACGTATTTATTGTGTTGTACTCATAGAAGCCAATATTTGTGAAACGTGTCCAATCGCAAGGAGAGGGGTACTCAAAAATTTCGTACATTTCACCTTCCCTGCCTCTATCGGTACCTATAACGCAATTTTAAGACCCGTTTTGAAAAGATCTCATTCTGAACTTCCCAATGATACCCTACTTGACTACCAATAGTGGATGAATTTTTTGTTAGGGGTCACCTCCCTATATAGGGGGACCCCCTTTAAACTCCCTGAAAAATTTTCCCACCTCAAAACCTTTAAGGAGTTACCACTTCTGACCTTTCCACAAAGTTTCATGGCTGTAACTTCCATAGGAGAAAAACTGCTATGACATAGAGACGGACGGATGAATGGAAAGACGAATACAGGTCGTGATTTCAATAAAGTTTTGTATTTTAGTACAAGACCCCAAAGAAAACTTTCAAAAATTTTAAGGAGGTCTCCCTGTATAAGGATGTGATCGCTCAGATTTTTTATTTCTCACCGAACACAGTCGAACAGGAAAATCAATAAAAGGACTTGCTGAGATCTTTAAATATCTGTTCTTAGAACTGCTATATTGATAACGGGGTAGGTAGAAGAAGCGGAAGATCATGAACGATTTATGCGTAATGTTGTTTCTTGATAAAAGCGTTTATTTTAAAGTTGAAAAACGCATCTTGTTCTTCTTAATACTACAGCCCCTCTTGGTCCTCCAACTATCCCGGTTCATTGACCATGCCCTCCAATTTTGAAATCCAAGCAGCGATGAGCTGTCTTCGTTGGCCGAGTCAGATCAGCACCTCCTCGGTTTCCTCACTAGTATCCGTTGTTCGTCCATCGGATTTACATAGACAGCCCATTGCAGCTTCTGCAGTCTTACAATCGTTGAGGCCTCTGGCTCATCAAAAACTTCATACGACTCATGATTGTATCGAGTTCACCATAGGTCTCCGCCTAACTTCACGGCGATTATTTGCCTCAGAACCCATCTCTCTAAGACTTTCAATGTGTTTGCTGATGCATGGGTTAGGGCCGATGTTCCACATCTACAGAGTACAGAATAGTACAAGCCTTATCACAGATTTGTATGCTCGGAGCTTCGTTTTCCTGTGAATGCAGCTGGCTTTCATGATCACCAGAATTCAATAAAATATTTTATCTGTAGGCACATGAGGTATTTGGAATGGATTTGCATTCCTCGCAAAATAAGTTTTGATTTGATTTAATTAATGACCAGTCAAAATCTTCCCTTACTGCAATGGTTGCGTCAATTTTGAGTACAAACTTTACAATTAGTTGCAAAATGTCAAATGTTGAAATTGTTATAGAAATTTTTGTTGTGATTTAAATGATAGACTTTGATGAAGCAGAAATAGAACAATTTCGATATGATTGTCTGAACCAGCACAATCACTATCGATACTTGCATCGTAGCTTACCATTGGTTCTTGATATGGATCTTTGCGAATCGGCAAGCTTTTGGGCTGAGGTATAACAAAATTTTCATTGACGTTTTTTAGATATTTATAAACAGCATTGATGGTTTGTAGTTTATTGCAGATCAGAACAAATTAATATATTCGGAAAGTCCTTTCTACGGACAGAACTTATTTAAAAGTCTCAATCGTGCTATATTGGGTCGAGATGCTGCGATTGCTTGGTACCGTACGATGAAATTTTTTGATTTCGACACATTTGGCTACAATCCTAGATCTCGCAACTTTCTTCAAATAGTATGGAAGAATTCAAGGCAATTTGGCGTTGGTGTTGCTCTTAAAAATGGTATTGTATGGGTTGTTGCTCACTATCGACCCGGATTGGAAGTAAATAGAAATGCAATGTTAGAAAATGTTTTCCCGAGTCGCATAAAAATTCGTGAAATAACTTTGCTTGATTTATTATACGGCATTCTGCAAGAAGAAATTATCCTCAAAGTAATGTGGAATCTTATATTTGAATCTATTAGATCAATTATTTGTTAAGTTTAGAAAATGTAAGCACAAAAGCTAATTGCAATATAAGATATTTCAGTTCTATTAGCATTCTTATCCTTTCTTTTCATGCCTGTTGCGGGTTATTATCTATTATTCAAAGGCAGCCACTTAGTTCACAACACTATCTATACGATGCTTAGGATTTATAATCTTCATCCCCTAGCATCAAGCCTGATTTGATTGTGAATGATTTTCAAAATGTTTTCACTATTAGCCAGGCTACTTCCAATCAAATTACATATTTCTAAAACATTCGACTCACTGCTCGTATTCATCAAATATTTCACTGAGAAAAATCAAAAAAATTGTCCGCTTTAAAGTTAATAGTGGTCCCAATATTGCTTTGAAATGAGTGTCAGAGAGAGAGAGAGAGAGTGAGAGAGGGAGCGAAAGAGAGAGAAAGAAAGAAAGAGAGAGAGAGCCAAAGAGAGAGTGATTATATCTCTGAATTTACTATTCAACATACATAGGGTGATTCAATATGAGGTTTGATTTTTAATCTAAAATAAAAAGGCATAAAGTTTAATTATATAGTAAAAATTTTACTGTGAGTCAAAAGAATAATCGATTATATTTACTTTCCAAAGATTATTTCGTTTAAATGTTGACCGCGACTACGCGTTCCAGCATAGCGACCGGTATCTCTCGAATGACACGAGTAATGTTGGCTTCCACGCCTAGATCATGTGATATCAGACCTTTGGTTTATTTTCTTTGGGATTGCATGAAGTCTTCAGGGATAAGCCAGCCTAAATCAACGCTATACAGAACTCAATCACTCCATAAAAACATGCAGTGGCAATGAACATTTTTATGCCTCGTAAGAAGCTCGAACTTTCAAGCAGCTGTAGGCAAAAAAGCCGAATTTTCAATCTAGCAATCGTAGGAGTTTGATGTTCGTGGCCCATTGAAGAAAAAAATTAAAATCAAGAATTAACGAGTTGATAGATAGAAATCAACGCATGTCAGAAGGGTGTTTAACTCAACCGGCGATATGGAGATACCAATAATGAAAAAGCTCAAGGGAAATCTCAATGACATATACAATATTTACATGCTCACTTTTAAGAAAAATCATTGTTACACCATTCTCTGCTGCTCATTTGTTACGATTTCACTAACAACTATTAGCTGAATGAAATCTTAAAGATATTTTAAGGGTTTTGTACTAAAATTCAAAACCAGTTAAAAATAAAACCTTCGTACTATTAATGCATTATTTATAATTTCAGTATTGCATAGTATAAAGTGTGATGTTCTTAAAATACAGCTGCATTTATCTAATTTTGTTAGTACGTTATCTGGATAGCTGAATCAAAGCTATCTGCTGTTTATTCAATTTAATATAAATTTTCTCCCCTTAAAGTTTGTATTGATGACGGTGTAATGAAAAAATGAATACTTCAGCCTAATTATAGATACTTTTAAGTTGAATCATTCATTTTTCTGTTTTAATATACAAAAAAAAATTTATTGTCTACGGAACTAAAACAATGCACTAGCATAAACAAAAAAAAAAACGTTCACGAAGACCATAAGATATTAAGACACAATCAGAAAAAACTTACGGATAACCTACTAACAGTGACAGAAGCCGACAAAAGACATACAACGGTGATCCTAAAAACAACAGGCTACGTATATAAAACAGACTTCATTAACGCCAATGGATACAAACTGGTAAACAGAGACCGCACCAATAAGTTTCAAGCAGACTTACAAACTGCTATTACACAATCCCCACTAATCATTCCTCCTAATACTAACCACCGCTATATAAACCAACATCCTTTCACGTCACCCCTTAAAGCACAACCTAAGCTCCACAAACCCAATATCCCTATTCAGTTTGTCGTCAATTATCGCCTAGCACGGTACTTGGCAACGATAATGGCTGATGTCATGCATCTTGACGGCAAATACACATTAGAGGACAGCCCTGACCTAGCGAACTCAACTACCTCTCTAACATTGGCTGACATTTTTCGTGTATTCCCATCCCTATGCCCCCACTGAAGCAAAAACTGTCAGTTTAAGAACTGATTTGCAAAGCTTTCATTAAAACCTTTCATTTGATACTCATATCGGCTACATTTGATGAAGTTTTTTTTCAGGGACTACTCCCCTGTACTGTAATCATCGATTCATGACATCAGAAAATTTATTTCGAACCCTAGAATGGTTACAAAGCCCTTCTGTTAGGAGCTTTCTCCTGCCTCTTTGGCTTATTTCACATATGAGTATTAATTAAAGGTACTTATCTTCAGTCATTCATTGAATTGAATCAAGTGTTCAAAGCATGCACCTCAAACGTTGAAGTTGGGGAAAAATAACTCAAACATATTCAATTTTTGCATTTGAAACAGCCACTATTTCGTTTTACGATTGCTAATACCCACAAACTGAATCATAGTACCTATCGTTCCTGAAACTTTCATGCAAATCCTGGCAAAGCTGTAGTGTCTGAGTCGGTTAATAGCGCATATTGTTATATAGCCATATGTTTCCATAGTAATACAGCGCATATTGTTCCATAGTAAGACAGGAAAATTCAAATCACTATAACTTCATTAAATACCATTCGATGTTTGTGAAACTTTCAGTGCATGTCAATCTTGTAAATAGTCATATGTATATGTATTTAATTTTATTGAATTCAAAGGTACCACTAAGATTTTATTCAAGAAAACATAAAATCGATAAATCAAACTATTACTAACGAAGTTGAACGAATTTAGACATCTCACGTAGTTTTTGTTATTGTACTCATAAAGGCCTACATTTATGATTTTTTTCAGATTTGTGTGATGAAAGGTGTCCAATCGCGAGGGGGTGGGGGTATCGTGAAAAGTTCGAACATTTCCCCTTTCCCTGCCCCCTACGGTACTGATAAGGCAATTTTAAGACTTGTTATGAAAAGATCTCATTGAGACTTTTTCAATGACACTCTATTCGACTACCAATGGTGAAAAAAAATGTTAAAGGGTCACCTCCCTATATGGAGAGACCCCCCTTATACCCCTTTGAAAAAATTTTTCACTTCAAAACTTTCAAGAAGTCACCGCTTCTGATCTTTCTATAGGTTCGGAGAAAAACATAGGAAAGACCACGCGAGAACTAACGACAAGATACAAAGAGCACTTACGATCTTTCTTACACAACTGGGCAGACTCCAATTATGTGACGCACCAACAACCACGCACATGAGTCTAACACTATGACAAACTCTATGAAATTGGTAACAAACAAAGTAAAAGGCATAAATTTGACATCGTAGAAAGGTTTCAAATAAAAACAGACGGTAATATTATGAATGAATAACTTATTACAAATTCTGACGCAATTTTCTCAGTACTAAACAACACACTCCAACGAAAACAATAACGGGATGAAACAGAACAAACGGACATCCAACACTGAAGATAACTCAAAAGAGTCAAAACGCATCTGCTCACATAACAAAGCAAGGTGCGACGGCTTTTCAAAAAAAAATCATATAATTTGATGCGCTAATTTGAACCAACTTTCAACAAGTGGCACATGAATACAAGTTACGTCAGATGTCATGACTAATCTAGTCGAAAAGTGAGTAGCTGTGAAAAATCATCACAGAATTTTTAGATATACATACATATGTACAGCGGAGGGCTTATTCGATTTGGAATGAAATTTTACGGAATATTTATTCATGATTCTCTTCGACGACAAAAATTGTGTTGGCCAAAAAAACCAAAAGACCAATATCGTAAAATTATCGATACCTATCCGTCCGTAAGCGCGTCACAGTAGGTTTTCTCAGAAACTAGAGAAGCTACAGCTATCAAATATTGTATTGTCAGAAATTTTTGTTTAATGAAATTTTCATAGCCCAAAAGAATGTTCAAAAGATTTTAAGGGGGTCTCCCAATATAAAGATCCTACCCCCACAAATATTTTTTCACCAAAGTTAATCGAATTTGGTATCAATTCGATATCTATCCTTAAAACAGCAACGGGGTGAGCAGAGCAATTGGACACTTTTTGATCAAAAAATCTGGAAAAAAGTCAAGAAAATAGTTCTTCTTCTCCTTTGTAGCCCTACAGCCTCTTTTGGGCTTTTCCTTAGAGATAAATAGAGTATCTCATTGTCATGATCGAATGTACCGGCACTCCACAAGGTGATATGATCATTATCACGCTTTGGCCGTGAGTCCGTCAACCCAGCAGCGATACGATCTGATTTTAAACCAGCACGTATCATAACGGAACAGGCTTATGGTCCGTCCGAAAAACCACTCGAACTAAATCTCGTTGACGCCAACGAGACTTGAACCAGAGACCTTCAGCTTACGGGCTTAGTGCTCTAACCACTAAGCCACGCGGACTACTACCAGAGACGTTCAACTTACGGGCCTTGTGGTCTATCCACTGAGCCACACGAACTACTAAAGAGTTCTTAATGATTACAAAAACGGTGAATATGTCAGAAGGAATTAGTTTAACTTTGTTAAATAGTAGAACTTATTCCTTTTAAATTTGCATAAATGAAATCGTTAGAGTGCTTTTTAATTCAATGAAACTATAGATGGCTACTAATAAGGTTAAACAATGTTTAAGATTTTAGATAGATCTATGTATATGTATTTAACAAAGTTGCGCTGCTTGAAATTTTCCTGCATCATAGCAATAATAATGCACGGCTATGGAACAAAATGTGCTTCCAATCAACTCACCCACTGCAAGTTTTCTCCGGAACTACTAAAGCTACAGCCATCAAATTTTGTGAATAGGTCAAAAGTTTCTCGATTATAGAATCCCAGTAGCAGAAAAAAATTCAAACGATTAAGAGAGGGGTCTCCTCTTATAAGGATTCGACCCCCCAAAAAATTTAGTCTCCCTCCCGTTACCTTGCGAATGGATACCTTTCGAACTGAAAGAAATCATAGAAATAGCTCTTTATGAGTACAAGAACGAAGTTGGAATCGGCTCTACTTTGCTAGTCTTCTTCGTAGCACTACAGACCCTTTCTGGCCTTTGCTTCCCGCAGATAGTGTCTCCAACTGTCTTGGACCATTGAACACGTCCTTCTACTTCGAAATCTGAGCAGTCTTCATAATACGAGTCAGACCAGCGTTTCTTCTGTTTCTCCACTGGTCTCAACGCTTCAGTTCTCCGAACGAATACCTTTTTGGGTATCCATACGATTCACATGGCCAGCAGCAGCTTTCACAGTATTATAACCGTTGAGGCCTCCGGCTCGTCAACAATTTCATAAACTCTTGAAGGTAAATTTCTCGAGAGAAGTTTACCTACTGCTATCTTATATATATATATATATATATATATATATATATATATATATATATATATATATATATATATGTATATGTATATATATAATATATATATAATCTTGTATAAATATATATATATTTATATATATATATATATATATATATATATATATATATATATACATATACATATACATATATATATATATATATATATATATATATATATATATATATATATATATATAAATATGGGATATAAAGAAATTTGTGACCACGCTAGAGGTTGCAATTTTACTCCGATTTTCACCAAATTTTCAGGAAAGATGTATAGGGTAAATATCTCAGTAAATTTTGTGAACCAGCTATATTGGCTTGGCGAAAACACAATGGCGGTCATTTTAGACGAAAAATTGTGATTTCTGTTCTGACCAACGTATAGCTCCGATTTGGATGAAATTTGGTACAAAGGTTCACTGATGAAATCTAAAGTCAGTCCGTCTGAAACAAACTGGCGGCCGCTCAAAAGTCGAAAAACGTACAAGATTTAGTTGTTGTAGTTGTGACTATAGCTTTCAACTCATGTTAATGGAATTCAGTAATTTGATGAAAACAATAAGTATTTAAAGGGTTTTGAAAAAACTGGATGACAGGTGGCAAAAAACGAAATGGCGGCCAGTTAAAGCTCAAAACTTCAAAGGCTTTTAAAAGTAGCCATTTTAATCCGATGTATATGAAACATGAAAGAGATTCCAGCTGTTGGTAAGTTTTTAGAAGCAGCTCATTATTGCCACTTACATTATTTATTTTATTTTTATTGTTGTCTGCTGGTCCTCCAGCAGCAAAGGCAAATGATACTCCGGGCTTGACGAAGTTAGAAGGTAGCACACTGCAATGTATTTGTGTTTGTTTTGGGGAAAATTTAACTTGGACAATGAAATATACCGCAGTTAACACAGTATATGAGCTAATTTGGACTCACCGGGAACATAAACGTCTTTGCATTTGATGCGCCGATAGTGCATGGTGCAGTTGGCCACCAAATGGCTAAATCTTTTGCGCTTGTAACATTAGTTGACCTGAGTTTTTTGGAGATGCTCCCACCTTATAACTCTAAAGTTCAAGTACCTTATCTATTGGAGGGCACTTGGACTGCTATTGTTTGAAATTTTTACCAAATAAAATGGTAGTATTTTGCCTTCAACAGTTGATCTCCTGGTAGTGAAATTTTTAACACTAATGAATTCGACAGCTGGTGCTCCTTCCTGTAACATTTTCAGGAGATCAACTGCATTCTCATCGCAGTCCAAGCCTTTCAACAGGAAGGTCTGATTTTTCTCCGTCTTTGGCGTGTATGAGAGGTGGAGAGCTTTTACACTAGCAAGAACATATTTCGCTTTTAACCAGTATTTTTGTTTTACTTGCAAGTTTATCAGTGGTCACTCTCTTAGCTTCGAAATTATCTAACTTATATTCGGCTGCCTCTCAGCGCTGCCCAAAGACATTAATCGGAGGAACTTTCTCGGTAGTCTTATTATTTTTATCAGAGCCAGCAAACAAACCGGTAGGCTTCTTCTGCTTACATTTATACTTTAAGTACTCGATAAAGTTAGCACTAGAATCATTAATATTACCTATATTTTCTTGGCATCTATATCGTCATGCATTGCAGCTATACCACATAGTAATCTGCGCTGTTGTTTGCCCCTTCCATGGTTAGTATAATATCGGTATCTTGGATTGTTGTTTTTCCGTTTTTTGTATTGTCGGGCCATTGGTTGTTGAGCTTTTTGCGTGGCTACTTTTTCTCATTCGTCTTATTTCTTTTCGTTTCTTGTTTGCCGGACGTATTTTGTGGGATAATCAATTTAGTTCTGTTGACGTTTATTAATTTATGGATCATCTCTTTGGAGTTCCATCACTCCATTTCGTCTTGTAACTCTTGCGTTTTCTGTGGTTACTCTTTCCAATTCTTTGCTTGATAGGGTAATACACTTCGCATATTCAAAGCTTTCTTAGTCGGTTTTTCGTTTCATGATTTTTTCATTGCTAGCATTTGTAATGCCTGGCCCCAGGTCAGCGGTGGGCAGCCGTCGGATTTCTGCATGCCCCCTAGTAAATAAAAACGATTCCTTTTTTTGAGACTTTCCAGCAAGTAAAATCAAGATAATCAATTAATTGTTCGAAAAACTCAAAGATGCAATATGTTTTTTAAAAACTTAACTTCGACTTGACTTTTTAAAAACTATTTTAATTTTTAAAAATTATTGAACGGAACTTTTAAAAACACATCAAAGTCAAAGTCAAAAGCACTTTATCCAATACTAATCGTTATAAATTTTTAAAGAATATAAAACAAATTCCAAACAATAACAATACGAACTTAATAGCCCAAATGGCTCTCTAAATTTATGCATTATAAGTTAAATATATTTAATCGAAAAACCAAAGCAACTTCAAATTAGCTAAGATTACAAGTATTACATATTTTATGATTCGATTGGAAAAAGGAGAAAAAACCAACCAACACTATTCCAAAATTATTTATAGCTATAACTCAACAGTGAACTTTAATCCTAAACCTAATATGTTATAATCCAATTCACATAAAATTCAATTAAAAACGGTATCTTACGCTAAAAAATGCTATCGCAATATTCCCAACATAAGTATTTAACCTTACCCTTAACCATAATATAATAAACATAACGTATACCTGACCTATCCCTAATTTTCAGCATAGGTAAACAACAACACAAAATGCAGCAATAATGAGCTGAATGTCAAGTAACGAAAAGGACCAAAACTGGAAATAAACATGAACAATTCAGACATTGTCATTCAGCTACCGATACCTCGATTGCTCCATCGCATCTCAACGAGCTTCAACGAATCTAGCAAATGAGTATCTCCATTGGGATTGTTTGATACATGAACTCGAATTTGGAGGATATTGGTGGTTTCTATCGGTGGTGCTATCAGAATTAAAAACATATCATGCCCGAATACACGAATACGTCTGGAGGAACAAAGCCAATAGGTGAAGCAAGTCGCAATATACCGGTCTGTAGGGTGGAACGGCCGTGAAATCTAAGCGTTTCACTCATAGTTACAGATCTTGCGATATGATTCAGAAGAAGTTTCAATATGAATATATCGACTCCTGGCACTTCAGCAGTTCGATAAATTCTTCTATTCGATATACAGTGCTTTAAATCCGTCTCAGGCTTTCTGTACAAACCTGTCATGAACGAAGACATTTCCTTTCGAAAACTCTTAATTTTTCCATAGTACTAGCACTCTGGCTGTACCAGATCTGACATCCATATGTCAAAACTGGTCCAACCAGGGTCTTGTGATAGATAATTTTGACTTTTTGATCAATGTATTTGGAATGAAAGAGTCTTCGAAGGGCAATGACTACCTTTTGTCCATTATTGGGCATGATTTTGAAATATTCAGTATAGTATAGATACTGATCGAGATGAACACCGAGGTATTGAACACAGTATTTATGTGGAATCCGTTCCGAACAAACCTCACTAGCCATAATGTGGAAATCTTTCCAATTACGTTTCAGGTCTTGACTGACCCCTTGCAGTGTTATCCGAAACAAAATGGTTTCACATTTCTGCGTATTGATTTTCATTCACCAATTGTCAGTATACAGCTGCACATCATTGAACATTTTTTGAAGACTACTCTAAGCTATTGTATTTTTGGGCTGCCGTGTAAATGACCAGATCATCAGCAAACGCTACCAATGATCGCGTTGTCGAGACGTTGAAACTAGAGCCATTCAATAGCTTGCGAACGAATATTGAGAAAAACAGAGGCGCAGTAACTGTTCCCTGCTGTAGACCATTCAAATCCTCAAATTTACGCATTGCCGTCAGATTTCCATCAGTAATAACAAATGAGTACACATATAACATGTTGTACATCCTAGCGACAAGGTGTCTGGGGAGCCTGTCCTGAAAGAGTTTAAAAATTAGTCCATCTAATCCTACCGTATCGCAAGTCTTCTCCATATCTATGAGACATGCTTAAACACATTTTCTGTTGTGTAGTTTCCAACAGATGTCTGAGGTTACTTTCGTTATCGCATGTTTGATTGAATGCCTAGTACGAAACCCAAATTGGCAATTCGGTATCAAATCATATTTCAATGTGGGCGTTTAATGGTTTGTTAAGTATCACTTCCAACAATTTGCTGATGTTAGACAGCAAGCTGAAAGGGCGATAGCTTTTCGAATTAAAAGGTTGCTTTCCTTTCTTCAAGATCGGAAATACCTTAAACTTTTCCCACTCATTTTTAAAATATGAACAGCTCAAAATGTTGGTTAACAATAGGCAATAATTCATAATAGCAACCTCAGGCAAATATCGGAGAACTTCATTTGGAACACTTTCGATACCAGATGATTTCTTGTTGTTTATCTTACTTAATATGAAACACAAGTCTTCATAGCTGACAAAATAATCAATAAGATTCATGTTCGATTCGAGGTCAATGAAGAAGTTATTCACCATTCAGGCTTGATTTGAAGTTTGAAACTTTTGCTTTGACGACCTCTGAAAATATTTGATTCCCTCTCTCTGGGTTTGGTAGATGAAGCAATGCAAAATGAGTTCCAATCAGGGCAAGTTTCCGCAATCCATCACATATCATTTTGTTTCCATTTCTATCCAGAGTCTTACTATCAAGGGTGCAAATATAATTTTGTCCTAGCGTATGTTGAAAATATATATATATAGAATACACCTGTATTCAATTTGGTTCTCTGTTATCGAAGATTTCAAGAATACACCTCTGTGATTATTGGTGGCGTTCAGCCATGATATAGGCTTGGCACTCAGGTCACCAGCAAGTATATAATAACCATGCAGCCTGTTCAATTCGAGTATATCAAACAAGGAATTGAGCTCCTCCTCGAACTTCAGAACGTTTCGACCAGTTGCATAGGCAGAGACAACGAAAAGATTATCTCCACCTGGCAGTGAGATTTTTCAAAATAGACACTTCAAGAGATTCAAAGCTTTTGAGTTCAACTTTCTCAGTATTTTGGAAACAAGCGCCCACCTCACCCATCAGCTATTACCCTATCGTTTCTTACGAATTCAACATCCTTGAATGTCATGGAGTGCCATGAATTGAGGTGGATTTCAGTGAGGAGCTAGATTTCACGCTTTTGCTGAACAAAGAATTCAAGGTGAATGTCACGTTGATGTAGAACAACGATGGATTTGACGTTGATCAAGATGAGACAAATCCGATGCATGGGAATTTGACTGAATGACAAGTTATTTGAGGCATTTGAAAGCTCAAGATGCTGGAAAATAAAATTAATTTTTTATCTTGTTTAGTGACTCTCTCCGAGAGAAAACTTTGTTTTTGGCAAATTTCGAGAAGTAGTTCATTATTGGCACACATTATTTACATTATTTAGTGCAATTTCCGTTGGTTCTCTAGCGGGCTTGACGAAGTTCGGAGCAAAGACACTGTGGTGTAGTTGTTTTTGCTTTGAGACAAATTTAACTGGCACCTTGATATCGGGAGCATCTTCGATATGATGCCGGGTGACCAAATATACCAGAATTAACACAGTATAATTTCTGTTTTGGCTCCATCTGGGCCACTTTGTACTCACTAGGAGCATGAACGTCTTTGCATTTGACCCACCAATAATGCATGCAACTTCACCACTCGGGAATTCAAGACCCTCATTTGTTGAAGAGCACTTTAACTGCTCTTATTTGAAATCTGCACTAATCAAAGTGGTAATATATATATATATATATATATATATATATATATATATATATATATATATATATATATATATATATATATATATATATATATATATATATTTTACCGTCAACCTTCTTGTCGCGTTGGTTTTAACGGAAATAAATTCAATTTCAAATGCGGCTTCCTTGAGCACTTGAAGAAGATCGACGGTATCCTCTCCGCAGTCCAAGTGCTTCAACAAAAAGTCTTTTTGGGGTATAAGTGAAGTGTGGAGCCTCCCGAGAATTTATTGCATTTTTTCTGATATGAAATTGACCAGTAATTTCGTTCTAATTATTAATTTTTTGGCATTAATTCTTTTTACCTCGAAATTAGTTAGCTTATTTTCAGCTGCCAATAGCTAAAACATATCTTTTCCGTTTTGACCGGTAACGTTAATTGGCGGAATTTTTTCTGTACTTTCGGAAAGATTTTGAGAGGGCCCAGCAGAACTGCGAGCTGGTTTCTTCTCCTTATTTTTATTTTTTAAGTACTGAATAAAATTAACATCGTTATCTTGATTCGAATTACCTTCAATATATTCTTACACGTCCATTTCTTTTCTTGTTGTAGTCCGTCCAGCGCTGTGTAATAGTTTTGGCTGTCGTAAGTGGCTCCAGCACTTAGTATGTCTTCTGGGATAGCTTGTTTGATAGCTTTCTTTGTCTTAGTTTCCTTACAGATTTGCTTTACTGGTTCTGCATCTTAGTTTTAATCCCTCTCTTGTACATATCTTCTACGGATTGGTGACGCCGTATTTATTGTCATGTCGAAGTCAAATCATTTCTTGTTGGTATTCAACTATTTGAGTTTTACGTTCGCCACCTGCGGAGCTTTCCTGGTTACTCGTATGCCTTCTTTTATTGACAATTGCCGCCAATTTCATATTGCTCCTCTTCCCGGGCTCCCCCAATGCAGAGAAGCCGTCAGACTCCTCCATACCAGCAGTCCCGAGTTAGTTTTTGAATTATTTGCTTTTCTTGATTTACCGAAGTAAAATAATATTCGATATGATTCTGTGGGTCGATTCGTTTGACGATAAAAGCTTTTTTCAATAAAAACCAAAATTTTCTTCGGACTGACTTTATAAAAACTTGACAGGAGCGAACTAAAAACACATGTATTCGCAACGAAGGCTAGACGTAGAATCTTTAAAAAAAACGTCTATTCATTATGGCCGCTAGATAAGAATCCCCAAGCTTGAGATATTATTCTATGACATCTTCTGATTTAGCTGTACCCAGTTCCCCTTAGCAATTAATTCTTTCAATCAGTTCGTCAAAACTGATTCTTTCAATTTTTACCCTGTTAACTAAATGGAAACAGTTTTAAATCACCTCAACGAAATCTAGCGACTTGCTGTAGATGTAAAGGTAGTATACCAGCACATACAATACATTTTGGTAATCGTAGTTTGGATTCGGTTCGGTTAATACAACAAACTTATAACACTGCCGTTTTCCCCAAAAATTAAAAACTCTGCCTTCTGCTAGCAAAATATCTTCTCAAACCGTTAAAATCTCTTATACTGTTTGATACGAAGGACTCCTGGATCTCCCACCTATTTGATCAACTTCACAAGTTTTTTCTTGAACGAAAGAAAATTGCAGGTCGATATGAAAGTATCTTTTCTACTCCAGTATCTGTACAAGAACTAAAACCTCAAGACTGTTTGTTAGGTCTACTCTTAACAACATATACCCTGCCGACGTAACTTATCGCTTAATGTGTATGCTTATTATTTTTGCAGATCATACATATGAACAGTATCAAACTAAAACAATTCATACAAAACTGAGAGAATTTCATAATAACCCAATCATTATTCGAGTAGTTGCTACTTTACTGTCTTTATGTTGTAACACTTTAAACAACTATCTAGAATTTTTTTAACATAAGCTTGGCATATGAGTAATGGTGACATTTGACTGATGTTTGCTTTAAATTACTTCATGTTGTATAGTATTTTATCAACTTAGGTTGTTATCTGCAACAAATTTATTGTTAAAATTTCATATGGGATGGAGTTGCCTGACACAGAACTGAAAATTTTTCAAGAAGAGTGTTTGGCACAACACAATTACTATCGGAAACTTCATAATTGTCCTCCTCTAAAGCTAGAAAAGCATTTGTGTTCGTCAGCATGTTTTTGGGCATCAGTAAGTAACTACTCTAAAGTATATAACCTCATATCTTTGAATTTTCCTTTTATTTTAGCAAATCGCTAAGCGCGGAGCCCTCATATACTCAGAAAATCCAGACTTTGGCCAAAATTTATTCAAAACTGCTAATCTCATGATAAGTGGAAAAGATCCAGTTTGTTCGTGGTATAAAGCCATCAGATTTTTCGATTTCAACTCTTATCGATATAATCCACGCGCCTACAATTTTATGCAAGTAGTATGGAAAAGTTCTACGGATTTAGGTGTCGGCGTTGCTTTGAAAGATAATATGTTATGGATTGCAGCACATTATCGTCCGGCTATAACTAAACATAGAGATGAAATTTTGGAGAATGTATCTTTAGGCCAACACTTAAAAGGACCGTTTTTGCTAGAACGTTTGTGGGAACTCTTAAGATATAATTTTATTATGAAAGCACTTTTAAATTTATTATATGAACTCAAATGTTTCATTTTCGGTTAAAATATTATGTGCAGAAATTGCTGCTATAATTTAAAACGTACAAGTAATTGAAGTTCATTGGAAATAAAATGCAGACAGATGTTTAATTCATTTGACTATGGTAATGTATCGGGGATTTTGGTAAAATGATACGCTATGTTGAAGGTGTATAGAATATTCATATTATTAAACGCTTTTCACTACACTTGACTTTCGTTCAGTTTAAAGTTTTGTTAAGTTCTTTGGAAAAGCTTCTTGGAGCTTGACTATTATCGCTTCGTCAAATCAAAGATTCTTACCATACAGCGCCAGGGGTAGCTTTGAATGGCAGGAAAAAATTATTGCATGTTTTTGGCAATGCTCCTGATTGAGATTTGGGATAGTATTGATTGAACGAATGAATAAATGAATATTTAAATTATTAACACTAAGCAAATGTAAAGTGAACTTACAACATATAAATAATTCTTGATTATTCGTTGGAACGTGTGTGTTTGGTTTAGTAATAACTAGATTAAAATGTTTTCCTTTGGCTCTACCAAACAAATTCAGTTATTTTTGCTCGCAAACGCGTATTCCGAGACTTACTTAAACTCTTTTTCAGTACAGATGATCATTCACCCTCTAAACAATCTACTTAAATGCGGTGGACTTATATGTTAGTTAATCAAATGTTTTGAAAACGTTCCCGAGCAGTTTCCTGTATCACAATGTGAAAGTCAAAAGTGCTTTATTCAATACTACCCGTTATAAATTATCAAGAAATATAGAGCGAGTTCCAAACAATAAATATACTGAAACTGAATGACCCAAGCGGCTCTCTGAATTTATATATTATCAATCAAAACAACATAAATTCAAATAAGATTCTACGTCTAGCATTCGTTGCGAACAGTGGCTTTAAAAGCTTCTGTCAATAATTTTTAAAAATTAAAATAATTTTTTAAAACCAATTCAAAACAAATTTTTTTAAACTTATTAAATCGTCGAATTATTCGAACAATTTATCGCATATTTGAGTTTCGCTTGCGATGAAGTCTCAAAAAGTTCAAAAAAACCACCGCTGGGGATCCTGGGGCCAGGAATTTCAAATGTAACTAATAAAAATATGAAAAGAAAAAACTAATAAGGAAGTTTTGAATATGAGAAGTGTATTACGCTATCAAGCAAAGTATTGGAAAGAGTTATCGGAGAAAATTAAGAGATGAAACTCTGAATTCAAAATTTGGAGGAAATGATTCATAAATTATCAAACGTCAAGAAAACTAAAGTGTTGAAGCCACAAAGTACACACCAGTACATGCATGAAGACATGTCCTTTCGAAAGCGCTTAATCTTTCCATAGTACTGCCAATGTGGTTGTTCCAGATCTGACATTCATGTGTTAAAGCAGGTCTAACCAGGGTCTTATAATAGATAACTTTGACCTTTTATTTATTTGGATTGAAAGAGTCTTCGAAGGGCTGTGATTATTTTTGTATTTTACAGAGCATAATTTTGGCGAGTTCAATATAGTACAGATGTTGATCGCGATGAACACCGAAATATCTAACACAGGATTTATGTCGAACCCAGGATTTATGTCGATTCCGTTCTGAACTACCCTCACCAGTCATAATGTGGAAATCCTTCCAGCAACATTTCAGGTCTTGAGTGTCCCCTGCAGCGTTGTCCGAAACAAAATTGATTCTCATTCGCCAATTGATGTTCATTTAACATCTTTTTAAGATTACTCTGAAGCGCAACTTTCCAGTCTGCGATCGCTGAAGAATACCGAACGATTACGGTCGAAAATCGATTTCGAGAAGTTAAATAAAACACACAAAAATTAAAAGAAAGCTGTCTATTTCTACTTTCACTTGTATTCAATTTGGTTCTCTGTTATCCCCAATTTCAGAAATACACCTCTTGGATTATTGGTGGCGTTCAGCCATGATGTATACTATACTTGGTGCTCAGATCACCAGCAAGAATATAGTAACTATGCAGGCTGTTCAATTCGAGTATTTCAAACATGGAGCAGAGCTTCTCCTTGAACTTGAAAACATTTTCACCAGTTGCATAGGCAGAGATAACGAAGAGGCTATCCCCACCTGGCAGTGAGATAATTATAACGTACATTTCAAGAGATTCAAAGCTTTTGAATTCAACTTTTTCAATATTTTGGGAATAAGCGGGTCTTTGAACCAATATCTCGGTGCCACCTCTCTCATCACTGTTTACCCGATCGGTTCTTTCGAATTCAAAATCCATGAATGTCATGCAGTGCCATAAATTGAGGTAGGTTCCAGTGAAGAACATGATGTCAAGCTTTTGCATAACAATGAATTCAAAGAGATAATCACGTCGATGTATAGTAAGAATAGAGTTGACATCGATCGAGATGAGACGAAACCTATCCATGGGAATGTAATTGAATGACAAGTTATTTCGAGGCATTTGGAAGCCCTAAACGCTGAAAAACAAAAATGATTTTGCATCTTGTTTATCGATTCTCTCCGATAAAGAATTGGGTTGCTGGTAAACTTTAAGAAGCAGCTCATTATTACCACTTACATTATTTACATAATTTGCAGTACTTTCTGCTGGACCTCTAGCGGCAACTGCAAATGATACTCCAGGCTTGAAAAAGTTCGGAGCATACACACTGCGGTGTAGTAGTGCTTGCTTTGGGAGGAAGTGCAAAACAAGCGATCCCCCAGCCCCAATACCCCCGGCTGCTGTGTCCCTTTTATCTTTTAGGACTGCCCGAGCATAATGTGCCACCTGGTTCCATTTGTCAACCGATTCGAGTATCACCACGACTATATTATCCGGGGTGAGCCCTTCTGTCTCCCTGTAGAGTTTCTTTCGCAGCCTCTTCCATTTTATGTACGCAAAAAACGTGTGGCAGGCATTGTTTTCCTCTTCTGGGCAATACCGACAATCGGGGGACCATGACTTACCAATCTTGTGCAGGTAAGACTGAAACACCCATGCCCGCCCAAAAGCTGGATCAGAAAGAATTCAATCTCACCAGGCCCTCGATTAAGCCACGGTCTCACATTCGGGATTAGTCGCGTAGTCTACTTTCCTTTCATGCATTGACCCAAGACTGCTGCGTTGAGTGAGCACCGTCTCTCTTCACGGACAACCATCTCCCTCGCACTCTCTAGCAAGGAGGCCAACAATACTTTATTCAATACTAATCGTTATAAATTTTAAAAGAATATAAAGCAAATTCCAAGCAATAGCAATACAAAAGCTTAATGGCCCAAACGGCTCGCTAAATTTATACGTTATCGTTAGACACATTTTAGCAAAAAAATACAGCGAAGTCAAACTATTTAAGATTATTACATATTTAATGACTTGATTGGTAAAAGGAGAAAAAACCAACCTACAATATTCAAAAAATATTTATAATTCAAACACAACGGTGAACTTAGACCCTACACCTAAAATGTTATCACCTAACTCTAATAAAAATTCAATCAAAAACTTTATCTTATACTTAAAACTTCTATCACAATGTTCCTAACCTACTTCTTTAATCTTATCTCTAACCAAATAAAATAAACATAACAAACATATATCTAACCTATCTCTCATTTTTAATATAAATAAACAACAACAATATATGTAGCAATAATGAGCTGAAACTCAAAAACTAAGCAGCAAAAAACACCAAAACTGAACGAATAATTTGGACATTGTCAATCAGCCACCAATACCTAGATTGACCCGTCTCAGCTCGATTGGCTTTAACAAATCTAGCAAATGAGTATCTCCATTAGAATTGTTGGTCTCGTGAACTCAAATTCGGAGGATATTTTATCTTCTTATCAGTGGTCCGTCGATATATGTGATATATGATTGGGATACCGTCAGAATCAAAAACATATCAACTCATGTCCAACTACACGAACGCTTCTGGAGGAACAAAGCCAGTAGCGAGGAAATTCGTGGAACGGCAATATCGATCAACGTCCCGGAGTTGAATTTGAATCATAGTCAGAACTCATCATCCGCATTCTTCGCCTGGCTGAAGTAGTTAAAAACCCTCAGTTTTTAACTACTTTTACTTCCTCTAAATAATCAAGTTCAGTCAACTTTTGCGAAACAGCCGTAACAGACAGGGCGTACAGTGATCACGTCCGAAGACCTCGCTAAATAGTTCAATCGGTAGTAGTGACGGGCGGAATTGAATAAAGTGCTTTTGACTTTGACTTTGACTTAGGGTGGAACGGCTGTGAAGTCCAAGGGTTTTCACTCACAGTTATAGATCTTGCGATATGATTCCGAAGAAGTTTCAATATGAAGATATCGACTCAAAATCAAAGTCAAAAGCACTTTATTCAATACTAGTCGGTATATATTTTCAAAGAATATAAAGCAAATTCCAAACAATAACAATAAAAAATTTACTGGCTCAAATAGCTCTCTAAATTTATGCGTTATCATTAACACATTTCATCAAAAAAAGCTCAATTCAAGTCAATGAAGATTATTACATATTTTGAAATTCAATTGGAAAAAGGAGAAAAAACTAACCAACACTATCCTAAAATTATTTATAATCTTAACACAACAGTGAACTTTGATCCTACACCTAATATGCTTTATCTTAATTCTAAAAAAAAAACAATCAAAAACTTTATCTTATACAAAAAAATTCGATCACAATATTCCTAACCTACGCGCTTAATCTTACTTCTAACCTAATATAATAAACATAACATATACCCTACCTATCCCTAATTTTTAACACAAATACAATGTAGCAATAATAAGCTAAATCGCAAAAAATAAACAACAAAAACCACAAAAACTGGAAATAAACACAAATAATTTAGACATTGTCATTCAGCCACCAATACCTAGATTGCCCCGTCCCAGCTCGATTGGCTTCAACGAATCTAGCAAATGAGTATCTCCATTGAAATTGTTGGTCTTGTGAACTCAAACTCGGAGGATATTTTATCTTCTTACCGGTGGTCCGTCGATATTTGTGATATATGATTGGGACGCCGTCAGAATCAAAAACGTATCGATTCATGCTTCTGGAGGAACGAAGCCAGTAGCGAGGCAACTCGCAATATACCCGTCTGTTGGGTGGAACGGCTGCCAAGTCCAAGGATCTTCACTCACAGTTACAGATTTTGCGATATGATTCGAAACAAGTTTCAATATAAAGATAGCGACTCTCGTCACTTCAGCAGTTTGATCAATTCTTCTATTCGATATATAATGTTTCTAATCCATCTCAGGCTTTCTGTACAAACCAGTGCATGCACGAAGACATTCCCTTACGAAAACTCTTAAATTTCCATAGCACTAGCACTCTTGTTGTACAAGATCTGACATCCATATGTCAAAACTGGTCTAGCCAGGGTCTTGTAACAGATAATTTTGACCTTTTGATCAATGTATTTGAAATGAAAGAGTCTTCGAAGGGCCATGACTACTTTTTGTGCCTTACTGAGCATGATTTTCACATGTTTGGTATTGTACAGATACTGATCGAGATGAGCATCGAGGTGTTAAACACAGGATTTATGTGGAACTCGTTCCAAACTACCCTCGCCAGCCATGATGTGGAAATCTTTCCAATTACGTTTCAGGTCTTGACTGACCCCCTGCAGCGTTGTCCATAGCAAGATTTTTTCACACTTCTGCGCATTGTGTTCATTCGCCAATTATCAGTGAACAGCTGAACATTTTTCGGAGATTTCTCTGAACTATTGTAGCTTTTTGGTCTGCCGTATAGATGATCAGATCATCAGCAAACGCTACCAATGATCGCGTTGGCGAAACATTAAAATCAAAGCCGATCAATTGCTTGCGAATGAATATTGAGAAGAGCAGAGGCGCAGTAACTGGTCCCTGCTGTAAACCATTCAAGACCTTGAACTCGCGCATTGTAGTCAGAACTCCATCAGATACAAAAGACGATTTCCCGTATAACATATTACACCTCATGGCGACATTGTGTCTGGGGAACTTGTCCTGAAGGAGCTTAAAAACTAGTCCATCTAGCCACACCGTATCGAAGGCTTTCTCCATATCAATGAGACATACTCCAACACATTGTCTATCATTCAGTTTTCAACAGATGTCTGAGGTTACTTCCGTTATTGCATGTGTGGTCAAATGCCTGGCACGAAAACCAAATTGGCAATTCGGCATCAACTCATATTCGTCAATGTGGGCGTTTAATGCTCTGTTGTTTAAACACCTTGTTGATATTAGGCAGCAAGCTGATTG
Source organism: Odontomyia ornata (assembly GCA_963969285.1). Classification (NCBI taxonomy): domain Eukaryota; kingdom Metazoa; phylum Arthropoda; class Insecta; order Diptera; family Stratiomyidae; genus Odontomyia; species Odontomyia ornata. The sequence goes on from OZ017738.1 coordinate 384,228,242, forward strand.
GGCGATAGCATTTTGGGCATGAAGATTCTTTTCCTTTCTTCAATACCGAAAATACCTTAGCCATTTTCCACTCATTTGAGAAATATGAATTGCTCAACATGTTGTTGAACAATATGCAATAATTCCTAATAGCTACCCCAGACGAATGTCGGAGAGCTACAGCTGGAATACCATCAGTACCACATGATTTCTTGTTCTTTATCTTACAAGATATGAAACACAAGTCTTCATAGCTGACAAAATAATCAATAAGATTCAAGCTCGCTATGAGGTCAGATGTTAATGTTTCATTGAAATGAAGAATTGATTGGCCGTTCAGGCTTGATTTTAACTCGGAAACTTTTGCTTTAACGATCCCTGAAAATATTTCATACCCTCTCTCAGGATTTGGTAGATGAACCAATTCAAAATGTGTTCCAGTCAGGGCAAGTTTATGCAATTCATCACATATAATCCTGTTTCTATTTCTATCTCGGAGTCGTACTGTCAATTTCGATGCTAGCCCTATCGAGAAGATTTACCTCATCGCTAGAGACTTCAACACTCGATACCTTCACTCGAGACTTCTTGCGGAATATGCTATTCACTTTCGCGAAAATGCCGTCTAGGTCCTGTGGGCTAATACCCCTCAATTTTTCCGCCCATTGATTGCTGACCTCACTCCTGAAGTATGAACGGATTAAGTTCCGGAAATTCTTCAGGTGTAATTTCAACAAAGCCGGATTCTACGTCTAGCACTCGTTGCGTGTAGGCGTGTTTTTAATTCACTCCTGTCAAGAATTTCTTTAAATTAAAATAATTCTTAAAACGTCAATTAGAAAGTAATTTTCGAAGAAAAACTTATCACATCGTCGAACTATTCGAACAATTTTTCGAGTATCTGGATTTTACCTGCGACTAAGTTTCAAAAGAGAAGAAAAGTTTTTTTCACCGGGGGGATGGAGGAGCCTGACGGCTTCCCACCGCTGGGGGACCCAGCGCCAGGCATTTCTAAAACGACGAATGATAAAATCATAAAGCGGAAAAACGATCAAGACAGCTGTGAGCATGGCAAGCGTATTACGCTTTCAAGTGAAGAGTACGAAAGAGTTACCAGGGAAAACGCAAAGGTTACTAAACAAAACGATGAGTTGAAACTCCGTATAAAAAGTTTGGAGGTTTGGTAAGGAGTTTAACAAATGCGAACAAAACAAAAGTGATGAAGCCACAGAATATGTCCGGCAAAAAAGAAGAGATAACAACTAAGAAGAATGAGCAAAAGGAAACGACAACAAGCAAGACCAACGAAAAAGCAGTACCAACGCAGAAGATTCAAATATATAAAGAAAAATTGCAAGTTACGAGCAAGACATCAATCCATGATGCTGAAAACATCCTAAACGCAGGAGGAGCGAACGACAGTGCCAATTACTATGCGGTGCTGCCTGCGATGAATGACGAAATGAACATCGAAATGGAGTGCCACGATAGCATAGGTAATATTAATGGTTGTAGTAATAATTTCATTCAATATTTAAAATCAAAAATAAGGAGAAGGAAAAGAAGCCAACCGGTGTGTCGGCTGGTTCTCCTATTAAAAATAATAAGGTAGATGAGAAAGTTCCTCTAATCAACGTTTTTGGGCAGCGTGGAGGAGATATGTTTCGGTTATTGGCAGCCAAACATAAAATCGATAGCTGTGAAGTTACGAGAGTGAACTTCATTTGTTACGATATCGCCTCTGCTTAGAATTTGCTTTATATTCTTTGAAAATTTATACCGATTAGTATTGAATAAAGCGCTTTTGACTTTGAAAAAAAAAGTTAAGAGAGTGACCGCTGATAAACTCACAATCAAGACAAAAACACTGGCTGATTTAAAACTGACGAAAGATGCTCTTAACATTGTCAAAGCTCCCTACTTCACATACATGCCAAAGGCGGAAAGAAATCAGATATTCCTGTTGAAGGGCTTGGACTGTGGGGAGAATACAGTTGATCTCCTTGAAATGTAGCAGGAAGCAGCACCAGCTGTTAAGTTCATCAGTGTGAAAAATTTTGCTACAAGGAGATCATCTGTTGAAGGTAAAATATTACCATTTTATTTGGTACAAATTTCTAACGATAGCAGTTCGAGTGCCCTCCAACAGGTAAGGTACTTAAATTTTAGAGTTGGGAGGTGGGATGGCCTTAAAAAAACTGAGATCAACCAGTGTTACAGGTGCCAAAGATTCGGGCGTTTGGCTGCCAATTGAGCCATGCACTATCGCTGTGTTCAATGCAAAGATATTCACGCCCCTGGTGAATGCTAATTGGCACAGATGGAGCCAAAAGAAAATATATATTGTGTTAATTGCGGTATATTTGGTTATCCAGCATCATATTGGTGATACCCCGGCATCAAGATGCAAGAGTTAAATTTTCTCCAAAACAAACCAAAGTAAATCACAATTTGTTACCTCCCAACTTCGTCAAACCCGGGGTATAATTTGCACATGCTGCGAGGGGACCAGCAGATAACAATATAAATAAAATAAATAATGTAACTGGCAATAATGAGCTGCTTCTCAAAATTTACCAACAGGTTGAATCTCTTTCAAATAGAATTAATAAACAAGACCAAAAAATCTAATTAGTTTTTCATCCAGTCACATTCCCATGGATAGGATTCGTCTCATCTCGATCAACGTCAACTCTTTTGTGAGTCTACATCGACGTCATTATCTCCTTGAATTCATTGTTATGCAAAAGCCTGACATCATGCTTCTCACTGGAACCCACCTCAGTTCATGGCACTCCATGACATTCAAGGATTTTGAACTCGTAAGAAACGATAGGGTAATAGGTGATGGGGGAGGTGGCACCGGGATATTGGTTCGAAGACCCAATTGTTTCCAAAATATTGAAAAAGTCGAATTCAAAAGCTTTGAATCTCTGGAAGTGTCCGTTATCCAAATCGCACTGCCAGGTGGGGATAACCTCTTCGTTATCTCTGCCTATAAAACTCGTAGAACTAATCTCAAGCTCAAGGAGGAACTTAATTCCTTGTTTGAAATACTCGAATTAAACAGGCTTTATAATTATTACATTCTTGCTGGTGACCTGAACGCCAAGCATACATCATGACTGAACGCCACCAATAATCCAAGAGGTGTATTCCTGAAATCGTGGATAACAGAGAACCAAATTGAATACAGGTGCAATCTATATGGGTCGGAGTTTCCAACATACCCTAGGACAAATTCATATTTGAACGTCTGCATTGCTCACGCGAGACTCGAATTCAACTTTAATAGTCCTCAAGGGAAACTGCAGGTGCTTCCTTATGATAGCAACCATAACGCAATCGTAATGGAAATCAACCATCAAAGGGATGATTTCTTCCTCATTCCAGTTCAAAATGAAAATCATCGGTTGAATTTCAAAAAAACAGACTAGGAAAAGTTTCAAAAGAAGTTTAATCGGGAGTACCAGAAGCAATGTCCCCCTTCTGATGGTGGCAACTCTTGCTCAATGGTTCCTAATGACAGGAATCTAACCAACGATGAAATAGATGTATATTTGTCGAAGTTGGAGAAGCTGACGGTGGAAACGATTGAGAAATTAGTTCCCAAGATTAAACATCAAAACAATATGGAAGGATATGAAACACCAACCATCGCAAGGTTGAAAAGATTGAAAAGCCTTCTTCTCACATGCGTCAACAATATTTATCGACGATTTTTGGATTACAACCATCCCTCGTTGGCGTTGTTGAAATTACACCTGAAGAATTTCCGGAACTTAATCCAGTCATACTTCAGGAGTGAGGTCAGCAATCAATGGGCGAAAAAGTTGAGGGGTATTAGCCCACAGGACCTAGATGGCATTTTTGTGAAAGTGAATAGCATATTCCGCAAGAAGTCTCGAGTGAAGGTATCGAATCTTGAAGTCACTAGCGATGAGATAAAGCTTATCGATAGAGCTGGTATCGAAATTGATAGTACGACTCCAGATAGAAATGGAAACAGGATTATTTGTGAAGGGTTGGATAAACTTGCCCTAATTGGAACACATTTTGAATTGGTTCATCTACCCTCAGAGAGGGAACGAAATATTTTCAGAGGTCGTTGAAGCAAAAGTTTCCGACTTCAAATCAAGCCTGAACGGCCAATCAATTCTTCATTTCAATAAAACATTAACAGTTGACCTCATACCGAGCTTGAATCTTATTGATTATATTGTCAGCTATGAAGACTTGTGTTTCATATCTTGTAAGATAAAGAACAAGAAATCATGTGGTACTGATGGTATTCCAAATGTAGTACTTCCACATTTGCCTGAGGTTGCTATTAGGAATTATTGCATATTGTTCAACAACATGTTGACCAATTCATTTTTCCCAAATGAGTGGAAAAAGGCTAAGGCATTTCCGATCTTGAAGAAAGGAAAAGAATCTTCGTGCCCGAAAAGCTTTCGCCCAGTCAGCTTGCTGCCTAACATCGGCAAGGTGTTTGAAGTGATACTCAACAGAGCATTAAACGCCCACATTGAGGAATATGAGTTGATGCCGAATTGCCAATTTGGTTTTCGTGCTAGGCACTCGACCACACATGCAATAACGAAAGTAACCTCAGACATCTGTTGAAAACTGAATAATAGACAATGTTTTGGAGCATGTCTCATTGATATGGAGAAAGCCTTCGGTACGGTGTGGCTAGACGGACTAGTTTTTAAACTCCTTCAGGACAACTTCCCCAGATACCTTGTTGCCATAATGTGTCATATGTTATACGGGAAATCTTTTGGTGTAACTGATGAAAATCTGACAACAATACGCAAATTCAAGATCTTGAATGGTCTACAGCAGGGAACAGTTACTGCACCTCTGCTCTTCTCAATCTTCATTCGCAAGCTATTGAACGGCTTTGATTTTAATGTCTCGCCAACACTACCATTGGTAGTGTTTGCTGATGATCTGATCATCTATACGGCAGACCGAAAAGCTACAATAGTTCAGAGAAATTTCCAAAAAATGTTCAATGATGTGCAGCTCTACACTGACAATTTCCGAATGAACACAATGCGCAGAAGTGTGCAACAATCTTGTTTCGGACAACGCTGCAGGGGGTCAGTCAAGACCTGAAACGTAATTGGAAAGATTTCCACATCATGGCTGGCGAGGGTAGTTCGGAACGAGTTCTACATAAATCCTGTGTTCGAATCCTCGGTGCTCATTCCGGTCAGTATCTGTACTATACCGAACATGTGAAAATCATGCTCAGTAAGGCACAAAAAGTAGTCATGGCCCTACGAAAACTCTTTCATTCCAAATCCATTGATCAAAAGGTCAAAATTATCTGTTTCAAGACCCTGGTTATACCAGTTTTAACATATGGATGTCAGATCATGGATCATGGAGTGCTAGTGCTATGGAAAAATTAAGAGTTTTCGAAAGGAAATGTCTTCGTGCATGAACTGGTTTGTACAGGAAGCCTGAGATGGATTGGAAACATTATATATCGAATAGAAGAATTTATCAAACTGCTGAAGTGACGAGGGTCGACATCTTCATATTGAAACTTGTTCGGAATCATATCGCAAAATCGGTGACTGTTAGTAGAAACCCTTGGATTTCACAGCCGTTCCACCCAACAGACGGGTATATTGCGACTTGCCTCGCATTCGTGTATTTGGACATGAATCGATACGTTTCTGATTCTGATGGCGTCCCCGTCATATATCACATATATCGAGGGGCCACCGATAAGAAGATACAATATCCTCCGAGTTTGAGTTCACGAGACCAACAATTCCAATGGAGATACTCAGTTGCTAGATTCGTTGAAGCCAATCGAGCTGAGACGGGGCAATCTAGGTATTGGTGGTTGAATGACAATGTTCAAATTATTTGTGTTTATTTCCAGTTTTTGTGTTTTTCGTTATTTAGTTTTTGAGTTTCAGCTCATTATTGCTGCATTTAGTATTGTTGTTTATTTGTATTAAAAATTAGGTATAAGTTAGGTATATGTTATGTTTATTATATTACGTTAGAGAAAAGGTTAAACGCTTAGGTTAGGAGCATTGTTATAGAATTTTTAGTAAAGATAAAGTTTTTGATTTCATTTTATTAGAATTAAGTTGACATATTAGGTGTAAGATCAAAGTTCACTGTTGTGTTAAGATTATAAATAATTTTAGGATAGTGTTGGTTGGTTTTTTCTCTTTTTTTCAATTGAATGAAACAATATATAATAATCTTCATTGATTTGAATTTGCTATAGTTTTTTTCAAAATGTGATAAATGATAACGTATAAATTTAGAGAGCCATTTGGGCCAGTAAGTTTTTTATTGTTATTGTTTGGAATTTGCTTTATATTCTTTTAAAATTTATAACAATTAGTATTAAATAAAGCGCTTTTGACTTTGACTTTGACTTAGGGATAGTTTAGTAATATGTGATGTTTATTATCTTAGGTTTGGAGATAAGGTTAAACGCGTAGGTTAGGAATATTGTGATAGAATTTTTGAGTGCAAGATTGTTTTTGATTGAATTTTATTAGAATTAAGTTAAAACATATTAGGTGTAGGATCAAAGTTGACTGTTGTGTTAAAATTATAAATAATTTTAGGATAATGTTGGTTGGTTTTTTCTCCTTTTTCCGATTGAGTTTCAAAATATCTAATAATCTTAATTAATCGAATTTGCTATAGTCTTTTAAGGGTTTTGTAAAATCATTTTACAAAACCCTACTAGTTTTGCGACCAGTCTGTCCGTCTGTCCGTCTGTCCGTCCGTCCGTCCGTCCGTCCGTGTGTCACAGCACTTTTCCTCGGAAACTACTTAAGCTAGAAACATCAAATTTTGTGTGTAGGTGTAAAGTGGTGATCTCTTAAAAGTTCAACTACAAAAAAATTTTATAAGGTATTTAAGGGGGGTCTCCCCATATAGGAGAGTGACCCCCCGAAAAAAAATGAAAGGTCTTGATGAGAACTTTCCAAAACTGGTCTTAATTTGGCGAACTCTGCTTCGAGCGGCGCACAGGGAGGGGAAATACACGAAAAATTTGTGTTCACTCAACTTTGTTAGTAATAGTATGATTTATCGTTTTATGTTTTCTTGGATAAAATCTTGACGGTACCCTTAAATTTAATAGAATTCAGTACGTAGATATCTATTTATAAGATTAATCTATCCTGAAGGTTTCATAAAAATTGAATCATATTTAGCGATGTTATAGCGGTTTGAATTTTCCTGTATTAATATGGAACAATATGCGCTGCATGTATTACTATGGCAACATATGGCTATGGAACAACATGCGCTTTTTACCGACTCAGACACTACAGTTTTGCTAGGATTTGCATGAAAATTTCAGGAATGATAGGTGTCATGAATATCTTAGAGAATCGGTTCAGCTAGTGGTATCAGTAATCGTAAAACAAAATTGTGGCTGCTTAAAATGCGAAGGTTGAATAATTTTGAGTTATTTTTTTCCCAACTTCAACGTTTAAGGTGCATGCTTTGAACACTTGATTCAATTGAATGAATGACTGAAGGTGAGTACCTACAATCAATACTCATAAGTGAAACAAGTCAAGGAGGTGGGAGAGAGCTCCTAGGAAAAGGGTTTTGTAACCATTCTAGGATTCGAAAAAATTGGCCATTAATCGAGGATAACAGTACAGGAGAGTGGCCCCTGACAAAAAAAATCATCAAACGTAGCCGATATGAGTATGAAATAAAAGTTTTCATGGGAGCTTTTCAAAACAGTTGTTAAACTGTCAGTTTTTGCTTCAATGTGGGCACAGGGGGAAATACATGAAAAATATGTTTCCTCCGTCGCGGCTGGACATCTGAAATAATTATCAAGGGAGATATTTATGGGTATAAGAATACCAAAAACCTCAGAAGTCGAAATTCGTTCAACTTTGTTAATAATAGTATGATCTTCGAATTTCACATTTTCTCCAATAAAATCGTCTTTGACATGTTTCTTGATTTGATTCGATCTGGTGACTGCAGTTTGTAAATTGAATACAAAACCCTTCTGACATGAGCGTAGGTCTGTTTACCTAACTTGTTTTTCATGAAATGTGTTTAATGATAACGTATAAATTTAGAGCCATTTAGGCCATTAAGGTTTTTTATTGTTATTGTTTGGAATTTGCTTTATATTCTTTGAAAATTTATACCGATTGGTATTGAATAAAATCTTTTGACTTTGACTTTTTCAAAGTCAAAGTCAAAGTCAAAAGCGCTTTATTTAATACTAATCGTTATAAATTTTAAACGAATGTAAACAAATTCCAAACAATAACAATCAAAAACTTAATGGCCCAAATGGCTTTCTAAATTTATACGTTATCATTAACTCATTTCATTAAAAAAAAAACTACAGCAAATTCAATTAATTACCACTATTACATATTTTTAAAATTTAATTGGAAAAAGGAGAAAAAACCAAACAACACTATCCTAAAATTATTTATAATTAAGACACAACAGTGAAACTTTGATCATACACCAAATATTTTGTAACCTATTTCTAATAAAATACAAACAAAAACTTTATCTTATACTAAAAAAATTCTGTAATAATGTTCCTAACCTAAGTGTTTAATCCTATCTCTAATGGAATATAGTAAACATTGCATATACCTAACCTATACCTAATTTTTAACAAAAATAAACAACAACACTAAATGTAGCTATAATGAGCTGAAACTCAAAAATTAAATAACGAAAAAACACCAAAACTGAAAATAAACACGAATAATTTAGACATTGTCATTCAGCCACCAATACCTGGATTGCGCCGTCTCAACTCGATCAGCTTCAACGAATCTAGCAAATGAGTATCTCCATTGAAATCGTTGGTCTCGTGAACTCAAGTTCGGAGGATATTTTATCTTCTTATCGGTGGCCCGTCGATATATGTGATATATGACTGGGACGCCGTCAGAATCAAAAACATATCGATTCATGTCCAAATACACGAATGCTTCTCGAGGAATGAAGCCAGTAGCGAGGCAAGTCGCAATATACCCGTCTGTAGGGTGGAACGGCTGTGAAATCTAAGGGTTTTCACTCACAGTCACAGATATTGCGATATGATTCCGAAGAAGTTTCAATATAAAGATATCGACTCTCGTCACTTCAGCAGTTTGATAAATTCTTCTATTCGATATATAATGTTTCCAATCTGTCTCAGGCTTTCTGTACAAACCAGTACATGCACGAAGACATTTCCTTTCGAAAACTCTTAATTTTTCCATAGTACTAGAGCTCTGGTTGTACCAGATCTGACATCCATATGTCAAAACTGGTCTAACCGTCGACCTTCTAGTCGCGAATGTTTTAACTGAGATAAACTCGATTCGTGGTGCTTTTTCCTTGAGAACCTGAAGAAGATCGACGGTATCTTCTCCGCAGTCCAAGCATTTCAGCAAGAACGTCTGGTTCTTCTCGCTTTTGGGGGTATAAGTGAAGTGCGGAACCTCCCCTGAATTCAAAGCATTTTTCACTGATTTGAAATCTACCAGTGATTTCGTTCTAATTGATAGCTTCTCGGAATTTATTCGTTTGATTTCGAAATTCGTTAATTTGTTTTCGGCTGCCAACAGCCGAACCATGTCCTTTCCGCTTTGACCGAAGACATTAATTGGCGGAACTTTCTCGGTATTCTTGGCTACTTTTTGAGGAGGACCAGCAGAACTACGGGCTGGTTTCTTCTCCTTATTTCTATTTTCATTATTTTTAATTTTTTAAATAAATTATAAAATTATCATCTTTATTACCTTTGTCTACCTCCATATCCTGTTGGAGTCTATCCAGCGCTGCAAAGTAGTTCTGGCTTTCGTTGGTGCCACCAGCACTTAATACTTCTTCAGTGATTATTAAATTGGCAGCTTTCTTCTGTTTTGCGTGCTCATCTGTTTTTCGTATCGGTTCACTCTCTTGAACTTTTTTTGCCGTCTTGAACACTTCTTCGTATTTTTGAATTCTTGCTTTTATCTCTTCGATTTCACTTCGAAGGCGACACACCTCCTGTCTATCCTCGAGCACTTGTGTTTTACGGCCGCCAGCTGCGGTATCCTGGGTGCTCGTGTGTCTCCGCTTGTTGACACTTGCCGCCAATTTCACACCGTCACTCTCCCCGGGGCCCCCCAACGGAGGGAAGCCGTCGGGCTCCTCCATACAGCAGTCCCGAGTTGTCTTTGGTTTGTTGCCTTTTCTTGATTTATTGGTATGGTTGGTCGATGCTTTCGACGATTAATTCTTCCCCAATAAAATCAAAACTTGCTTTTAACTGACTCGTACAAAATTAATTCAATTATTTGGAACTGACTTTTGTGAAAAATTAATTAATTTTTAAAATTAATGACAGGAACAATTAAAGACACGTCTACACGCAACGAGTGCTAGACGTAGAATCCTCATTTGCTAGATTCGTTGAAGCTGATGGAGCTGGAACGGGGCAATCTAGGTATTGGTGGCTGAATGACAATGTCTAAATAATTCGTGTTTATTTCCAGTTTTTGTGTTTTTCGTTAATTGGTTTTTGAGTTTCAGCTCACTGCTACATTTAATGTTGTTTTTTATTTTGTGTTAAAAATAAGATTCAGGTTAGGTGTATGTTATGTTTATTTGATTAGGTTAGAGATAAGGTTAAACGCTTAGGTTAGGAACATTGGTAAATAATTTTTTAGTATGAGATAACGTTTTTGATTGAATTTTATTAGAATTAAGTTAAAACATATTAGGTATAGGATCAAAGTTAACTGTTGTGTTTAAATTACAAATAATTTTAGGATAGTGTTGGTTGGTTTTTCTCCTTTTTCCAATTTTTACAAAATATGTAATAATCTTAATTAATTGAATTTGCTAGAGTTTTTTTTTGACGAAATATGTTTAATGATAACGTGTAAATTTAGAGAGCCATTTGGGCCATTAAGTTTTTGTGTGTTTATTGTTTGGAATTCGCTTTATATTCTTTGAAGAATTTATACCAATTAGCATTGAATAAACCGCTTTTGACTTTGACTTTGACTTCGAGGCAAGTCGCAAGATACCCGTCAGCATATTTGCCTTCCTGAAAATATCGCTTGTATAAGCTACTTTTAACGCTTTTTCGGGCGAAGGAAGGGAGCAGCAAACATTTTTGTTGCGTAATAAATGATTAATAATAAATGGACTTATAACGACTGCTACCTCATAAAGTCGATAATGTAGCTTAAAAGGCATTTAAAATCAAATCCGTTCAATAGCTTGTTAGTGATTATGCAGAAGAGCAGAGGTGCAATAACTACTCTTTACTGTCGACCATTCATGACCGTGAAATCACGCATTGTCAGATTTCTATCAGTTACTAAAAACGATTTGTCGTACAACCCATCTGAATACCACGAATGCTTTTGAAGAATTCTTGCATCTAGAATAAAAGCCATTTGATCTTAAAGTGAAGCAATGGTATCCATTTTCATTAGAATGACTAAAATATGAAGATTAAAAGGTATCTTATAATTTTATTGATATCATATAAATCATTTTTAAAGCCTTTCAAGTCTAGTATACATCGTAAACATATAAGATAATACCTATCGTCTTTTCAGTGGAACATTTTCTTTAAATTGGCCAGCGTAGTTTCCGGGTGGATCATAGTTTGCTACTACGAAAGTGATAGCACCTCTATGCAAATAAGAATCAACGATTTCTCAACAATGCTGGTAATTTTATACTAAATACCGTCTTTCCACACCAACTCCTACTTTCTTAGATGACTTCCAAACAACTTGAGTAAAGTGTCCTGTGCCTGGTGTAAATTCACCTTTATTGAAATTATACTTCGTAATTTCGTTGTACCAATTTCGAACAACATTTCTGGCTAAGACTTTTTTCCCTGAAGCCCAGTAGATATTTTCACCGTATTTATTATTTGGGCGATGTTGCATGGTATTTATATTGGCAATGTGCTTTTAAAAAAGTAGAAAAATTGGTTTTTAACAGACTAAAGATAATTAAATATTACTTGAGCCCATTCTTGGGCAAAGTTGCTCAATCCATCATCCAATTCAAGTGGCGGGCATCCATGAAGAGCTCGAAGCCGGTTATGCTCAGCGAGACATTCCTCTGCAAACGTCTGATTTTGTGCCATTGAATTGGTTTGATTCGTCCTAACTACGAGTACAATAGTTTGTTTTATAAGTTACAATTTCGATCAATGAATTAGAGGAGCGTCTACGTTATTTACCTGGAAATTCGGAGTTTTTCTATGTTTTTGCGACTGTGGAGCTTCACCTTCATAGTTTTCCCAACATTTTGAGGAAAAACAGTTAAAATTTTCAATAAATAAAAAATTTTCTACTGGAATTCAATTCATAAATGCATTATAATGTTGCATAATATCATTCTGTTTTTCGTTTTTTGACCAGGGTCATGTAAAAATTTAGTACATTTTTGATTGAAATAAAAATAAACACAAATTTCCCATCCTATAGATAAAATAGTACCTTAATCAAAAGCATTAAACGGTGAAACTACAAATATTTAGTGACAGTTGTAAAAGCTTATCATTTGATTGACATCAAATGGTATTGATGGAAGCAAGCGGATTTATGTATATTTTTAAAATAGCTTAATAACAACACTCTACAATTAAACTGGATAGATTAGCAAATTTTTGTCAAAATAGTTTCTGAATACATATTTACTATTCAGTGAAACTATTTGGCCCTTTTAGTAGCTTCTTCAATGGCAACTTTTGCTTTTATCACCGTTTCTACTCTGAACAACACTTCAGCAATCTGTGCTTCACTTTCATTCATTTCTTTTGATATGTCTTTCTAATAATCTAAAATATCAAACTACGAAAAAAAGTACCATTTTAATTTTATACGTTATTAGTTAAACACATTTTATCAAAAAAAAAAACTGTAGTGAATTCAAATTAATTAAGATTATTACATATTCAATGATTTGATTTGAAAAAGGTGAAAAAACCAACCAACATTATCCTAAAATTATTTATAATTTTAACACAACTGTGAACTTTGATCCTACACCAAATATGTTATAACCTAATTCGAATAAAATTCAATCAAAAACTTTATCTTATACTAAAAAACTTCTTGCACAATATTCCTAACCTAAACGTTTAACCTTATCTCTAAATGCAATAAAATAAACATAACATATACCCAACCTATCCCAAATTTTTTACACAAACAAACTCTAAAACTAAGCAAGAAAAAACACAAAAACTGAAAATAAGCACGAATAATTTGGACATTGTCATTCAGTCACCAATACCTAGATTGCTCCATCTCAGCTCAACCAGCCTCAACAAATCTAGCAAATGAGTATCTCCGCTGGGATTGTTGGTCTTGTGAACTCAAATTCGGAGGATATTTTATCTTCTTATCGGTGGCCCATCTATATATGTCATATACGAGTATGACTGGGACGCCATCCAAATTCAAGGGTTCGCTCACAGCTACAGATCTTGCGATATGATTCCGAAGAAGTTTCAATATGAAGATATCGACTCTCGTCACTTCAGCAGTTTGATAAATTCTTCTATTCAATATATAATACTTTCGATCCATCTCAGGCTTTCTTTAAAAACCAGTTCATGCAGGAAGACATTTCCTTTCGAAAACTCTTAATCTTCCATAGTACTAGCACTCCGGTTGTACCAGATCTGACATCCATATGTCAAAACTGGTATAACCAGGGTCTTGTAACAGATAATTTTGACCTCTTGATCAATGTATTTGGAATATAAGAGTCATCAAAGGGCCATGACTACTTTTAGTGCCTCACTGAGCATGATTTTAACATGTTCAGTACAGTACAGATACTGATCGAGATGAACACCGAGGTATCGAACACAGGATTTGTGTGGAACCCGTTCTGAACTATCCTCGCCAGCCACGATGTGGAAATACCAATCACGTTTCAGGTCTTGACTGAAGCCCTGCAGCGTTGTCCGAAACAAGGTTGTTTCGCACTTCACTTTTCATTTGCCAATTGCAAGTGTAGAGCTGCACATCATTGAACATTTTTCGGTGATTGCTCTGGACTATTGTAGCTTTTCGGTCTGCCATAAAGATGATCAGATCATCTGTAAACGCTACCAATGATAGTGTTGGTGAGACGTGTAAATCAAAGCCGTTCAATAGCTTGCAAATGAATATTGAGAAAAGCAGGGGCGCAGTAACTGTTCCCTGCTGTAGACCATTCAAGACCATGAATTCGCGCATTGTTGTCAGAGCTTGATCATTTACAACAAATGATTTCCCGTATAACATATTGCATATCCTGGCGACAAGGCGTCTGTGAAACCTGTCCTGAAGGAGTTTAAAAACAAGTCCATCTAACCGCACTGCATCGAAGGCTTTCTCCATACCAGTGAGACAAGCTCCAACACATTTTCTGTTGTTTAGCTTCCAACAGATGTATGAGGTTGTTTTCGTTATTGCATTTATAGTCGAATGCGTGGTACGAAAGCCAAATTGGCGATTCGCCATCAACACGTTTTCCTCAATGTGGGCATTTAATGCTTTGTCGAGTATCACTTCAAACACCTTGCTGATGTTAGGCAGAAAGCTGATTGGGTGATCGCTTTTAGGGTATGAAGATCCTTTTCCTTTCTTTAAGATCCCCTCATTTGGGAAATATAAATTGGTCAAAATGCTCTTGAACAATATGCAATAATTTCTAATAGCAACCTCAAGCAATGGCATTTGGAATACTGGCACTACCACATGATTTATTGATGTTTATCCTACCAAATGTGAAACACATGTTCTTCATAGCTGACAAAATAATCAATAAGATTCATGCTCGCTATGAGGTCAAATGTCAATGTTGCATTGAATTTACATTGTAGTTAGAAACTTTTGCTTCAACGACCTCTGAAAATATTTTACTCCCTCCTTCAGAGTTCGGAAAATGAACCAATTCAAAATTTGTTCCAAACAGGGCAAGTTTCTGCAACCTCTCACATGTAACCCAGGCTCCGTTTCTATCTGGAGTCGTACTATCAATTTGGATACCAGCTCTATAGAGAGATTCATCTCTTCAAGATTCGATACTTTCACTCGAGATTTCTGATGGAATATGCTATTTATTGTACTATCGTGAAAACGCCATCTGGGTCCTGTATCCTACTACCCGTCAGTTTTTCCGCCCATTGATTGCTGACCTCACTCCTGAAGTATGAACGGATTAAGTTCCGGACATTCTTCAGGTGTAATTTCAACAACGCTAACGAGGGATGGTTGGAGTCCAAAAAACGCCGTTAAATATTGTTGGACGCATGTGAGAAGGAGGCTTTTTAACCTTTTTCTACCTTCCCATGGTTGGTGTTTCATATCTTTCCATACTGTTTCGATGTTTAAACTTGTGAACTATTTTCGCATTTGTTTCCAACGTCAGCTTCTCTAGCTTCGACAAATAGAGATCTATTTCATCGTTAGAGCGATGCAGAGGTCCAAATATCAATTTGCTCTAGAGTATGTGGGGAACTCTGACCCATATAGATTGCACCTGTATTCAATTCGGTTCACTATTATCCACGATTTCAGGAATACACCTCTCGGATTATTGGTGGCGTTCAGCCATGATGTATGCTTAGCATTCAGGTCACCAGCAAGAGTAAAATAATTATGCAGCCTGTTCAATTCGAGTATTTCAAACAAAGAATTGAGCTCCTCCTTGAACTTGAGAACCTTTTGACCAGTTGAATAAGCAGAGATAACAAAGACGTTATCTCCACCTGGCAATGAGATTTCGATAACGGATACTTCAAGAGATTCAAAGCTTTTGAATTCGACTTTTTCAACATTTTGGAAACAATAGGGTTTCCTCAGTGTCACCTCCCCTATCGCCTATTGCCCTATCGTTTCTTATGAATTCAAAATCTTTGAATGTCGGGTGCCATGAATTGAGTTGGATTTTAGTAAGAAGCATGATGTCAGGCTTTTGCTTGACAAGGAAGTCCAAGAGACAGTCACGTCGATGTAGGCTCACAATGGATTTGACGTTGAGCGAGATGAGATGAATCCTATCCATGGGAATGTGACAAGTTATTTCGAGGCATTTGAAAGCCCTAATCGCTGAGAAACTAAATTGATTTTTATATCTTGTTTATCGATTCGCTTGATTTTATTTACATTGTCTACTGGTCCTCTCGCAGTAAGTACAAACGACAGCCCGGGCTTGACGCAGTTGGCATGTATCACACTACAGTGTGTTTGACTTTGTTTTGGAGTAAAATTTGACTTCGCATCTTGTAACTGGGGGGTTTCACTTTTGGGCATGTATGTAAAATGCGGAACATTTCCAGAATTCAACGCACTTTTTGCTGCCTGAAAATTAACCAATGACGTAGTTCTAATTGTGAGTTTATCGGCATTGACTCTCTTGATCTCAAAATCGTTTAACTTATTTTCGACTGCCAAAAGCCGGAACATATCTTCACCTGTTTGCCCAAGTTCATTGATTGGCGGGACTTTTTTTTGTTTTGATTAACCTTGACGGGTGGATCAGCAGACAAAGCTTTTGGTTTTTCTCCCTATTTTTAGTTTTTAAATATTCAATAAATCCACTATCCGATTTAATAATACAATGTTCAGAAGTTTTGTTACCTGTATCCTCTTCAACACTCATGGAATCTTCTAGTCGTGCTGACATTTGCTCCGCCTGCGCTGAGGGCATTCTCTTGATCAGGTTCTTGTTTTGGTGTCTTAGATTTCTTGTCTTCAGTCGCTGTTGACTTTACTTCTTCTTATTTCTTGCTGGCTTCTTTTACTTTATTGAACGTCAATTTCCCAACTAGTTCTTCTAGTGATTGGATCCAAAGTCTCAGCTCTTCGTATCTTTCTCAACCTTCTCAGCTTTCTCGCTAGCTTTGACTAACTGCTCGATCTCGATAACTGATAAAATTTTTGGTATTTCTTCGTTGTTATCGAATCTTCGGTTTAGCTTTTCTTCGCCCGTCATCGTTGGCGATGGACACAATCTTTCTGGTTGATGCGAGCGAGACTACAGGTAATGCTCTTAAACCAGGACTTCCTTTGAATGTAATTCCAGTTTTTGATACTTCTTCAGGAAGAAACTTTCAGGTGATGGTTTTCAATTAAAAAATTAGTGTCAACTGACTTTTGTGAAAAATTGATAAATTTTTAAAAATTAATGACAGTAGCGATTAAAAACACGGCTACATATAACGAGTGCTAGACGTAGAATCCGAAATTGCTTAGTATGTTGTATTACAATGTTTAAATAAACTATATTTATAAACTTTCTGCAACTCCAAGCATAAGTAGCTCACTTCAGACATTCTTATATCTTTAGGTTTGATATCCCGATTGTAATGTAACGACCTACTTTCGGCAAGGTAGCATTTGCTTCTTGTATAGTGCTTATGTTTGTTTCAAGCCTCTATGCCCGCTAACTTTAACGAAATGAAAATTCGAATTACTGTAGATTAACTTGATTAACGAATAATTGACAATTTCATAACATTATAAAAACTGATCGGGATATTTTGTAACATACGTTTTCAGTACCTATAGCTTGTTACCCTAACAATTGTAGTCAGTCACTCAGGTAACCGTTTATGTCAGTCACGTGGATGAAATTACGGGCAAATGCTGGCTTATGATATAAAATAAAGTGATGAAATCATATTTTGAAGTAAAACGTTGTGAAAAATAAAAACCAAGAATACTGCGCTCAATTCTAAGTATTGAATATTTATTTAGTATTATTTGGCCATAATAAAATTATGAAAACCATAAGCTTATCATATATATACTTTTTTGGGTGCATATGAAATTTTATCTTTGGTATAAAAATAAGTATAAAATTCTAACAACTAAATGTCTTTAAGTAATACTCTTTGGAATTTAAAACTGAAGTCCTTAGTAACGTTTTTTGGGTGGAACGTTTTCTTTGTATTCTCCACTGTAATTTCCCGGTGGATCATAGTTGGCAACTATATACGTAGAGTTTCCTCTGTTCAAAGCAAGAAATATTCATGCTTAGTTTGCACACCAAGACAAATCATACTTCATACCTTTTTTCACAACCAACACCAAATCGTTTAGATGATTTCCAAACTACTTGAGTAAAATGTCCAGTATTTGATGAAAACCCACCTCGGTTGAAATTATATTTTGTAATTTCACCATACCATGATTCAACGACATCTTTAGCTGTGACTTGCTTTCCAGAAGCCCAGTAGATGTTTTCTCCATATTTATTGTTCGGACGATGTTGCAATGTATTTCGATTGGCTATTTCCTACGATTGAAGAAAAAATCAATGATTAGCTTGAAAAAAATTTACCTGAAATCTTACCCGAGCCCAGTCTTTTGCGTATCTACAAAGTTCGTCGTCTAATTGAAGAGGTGGGCATCCATGGAGAGCTCGAAGTCGATTATGTTCAACTAGACTGTCTCTCTCAAATGTTTGGGATACAGGTAATGGCTGTCCAATTACTATAGATTTGGGATGTTCAAGCTGGAAAAGTACATTATTTCATCTGATGCTATTTGGAAAACCATTTAGTTCATTTACTTGTAAAGTTGGCGCTTCACTATGAGTTTGAGACTTCGTTGTTTCTCCTTCATAATTTTCGCAGCATTTAGACCATGGGCAACTGAAAGTTTTATCGAAATAAAAATTAATTATTATTGTAAACATTTTATTTCAATTTCTTTGTATTCATTCGAAATCAATTAAAGAGAAAAGCTAAATCTTTAAAAAAAACTATTTAATAAATTAAATATTGTAAATTTACAACTAAAACTTTTCTATATTCCGGTTTTAAAAAGCAATTTTGATGAGTGATCAAATAATGTAATTAATTAGCCATTGTATCTACTTATTTGGAAAATAATACTATTATCTTTAATTGTACACTAAGGGATAGATAAACGAAAGGTCAATCCAACAAAAAATTTAGTTTTGTAAAGTTATTGGCAAAAAGTTTCTAGGAATAAGATCTTAAAATTAAAGGCAGAGATTTTCGATGATATTCAAAAACGACACCTGGTTACAGCTTATTTCAATACTCAGCGTGGTGTGGCGGTCAGAATTTATTTGTGTAGATTATATAAATAAAACCATTTTCTGAAAAAAAAAATACTTTGTACTCTATCTTCTAGTCTTAAGCCGATATGAAACACAAGAACACGTAAAGCTTTTCCACGTTTGCTCACTCCGAACAACAAAGGCAACCGTAAAACAACTTTAGAGCAGTGTTAGACGCTGTCACAGTTGAAACAGTGGACCTTACCCGGCGAAACTTCTCCAAGGAAGGCGAAAACTGTCCCATCGGCCGGAAAGATGATGGCTACCATTTTCTGGGATTCACAAGGTGTGATCTGAATCGACTACTTGGCGAAGGGTAAAACTGTGAGAAGGCTCTACTATGCCGTATTATTGAGCCAATTTGACGCCGAATTGCAGAAAAAGGTGCTCTTTCAAAATGACAACGCACCGACTTACACTTTTGCTGTTGTCACAGCCAAATTGATCGAATTGCGCTACATACCAAAGGGTGGTCGAACCATAAGGAATGATGTTAATTGTGATTCACGCCTTAACGTCGAGTTATTAATTTAATTCGACATTTCTTTGTTTTAGTGTTTGACAAATTTAACCATGGGGAGGTATATACTTGAGCACCGTGTTAAGGTTGTTGAAGCCTTTTACGAATACGGGCGTTCAAATCAAAATGTATTTCGTGCACTTCGTGATTTTTTGGGTCAGCATAATTTACCAAATGAGCCCGCAATCGGGAGGATTGAGCGCAAGTTTCAGCAAACTGGGTTTGTAGGAAATGTAAAATCAACTGTGCATGCTCGCTCAGTTCGTTCTGCAGAAAACATTGCTGTTGTTTGCGATAGTGCCGCAGAAGAACCGTGAACCTTGAATCATCGTCCTGCCCAACAATTGAATTGAATTGACTGAAGAGCTGAAGCCTACTGACCATTTCAAGTGTCGGCAATTCGCCGAATGGTTCGTTGAACAGACAGAAGGGAATGGTGACTTTACAAAGAAGATCATCTTCACTGACAAGGTACACTTTTACCTCAGTAGTTAACAAGCGGAATTACCGCATTTGGGCAAATGAAAATTCACAAGTGATTGTTGAAAAGCTGATGCATCTACAAAGAGTGACTGTTTGGTGCGGTTTACGGGCTGGCGGCGTCTTCGGGCCGTATTTCTGCGAAAATGAGGAAGGCCAAGCAGTTACCGTGAATGGTGTTCGCTATTGCGAGATGATAATGGACTTCATGTGGCCAGAAATTGAGGTTATGGACCTGGACGATATGTGTTTCCAACAGGATGAGCACCACTTGCCACGCAGCCAACGAAAAAAATGGCTCATTTGTGCGAGAAATTCAATGGCCGTGTTATCTCACGTGTAAAAAGTGTACGTCAATAAGCCAAGAATAATTGAAGAGCTAAGGGATCAGATAATTCAGCACATTAACGATATTGAACCTCGATTGTGTCTCAGAGTCATTGAAAACATGGACCATAGGATAGAAGTATGTCACCGTAGCCGTGGTGGGTATTTGGGCAATATTTTGTTTTGCGCATAATTGTCATAGATCTTTCTATCATAGCAAAAATATTAACATAATTCACTGGAAACTTTTTTTTTATTTACAATTAACATTGTGCGTTTTGGTTTGACCACTCTTTACTATCTTCCAATTTGGTCCACTGTGAATTTTATTTGTTTCCAAACTTACAAAGGCAGGGGAGGTATTTCGTGGGTAGTCCAGTCGCCTTCTTGTGAGCATGAGAGTCCCACACTATGTGCGTAAATGGGCATTCACCTCCCTACCATAAAAAAAATCAATAAAAAACTTATAAAGTCACTCGACAGCCAGAGATTTGAGTCGAATACTTCCTCATTCAGCTCATTATTGCTACATTTCGTGTTGCTGTTTATTTTTGTTAAATATCAGAGATGGGTTTCAATATTTAGGATAGGTTTATGTTTTGTTTGGCTAGGAGATAAGGTGTAACATTTAGGTTAGGAACATCGTGATAGCATTTTATTAGTAAACAATAACGTTTTTGATCGAATTTGATTAAAATTGTGCTACAACATATTAGATTTATGATAAAAGTTCATTGTTGTGCTCGTATTATAATTAATTTTTGAATATTGTTCGTTAGTTTTTTTTCTCTTGTTTCCAATTGAATCGAAAAATATGTAATAAGCTCAATTAAATTTCTTGATTACATGTTTTTAATTGATAATATATAAATTTAGAGTTCCAGTTGGGCCATTAAGTTTCAATATTTTATTGACTGGAATTTTTTTTTATATTCTTTGAAAATTTATTGTATAACGATTCGTATTGAATAAAACGCAGTTGACTTTGACTTTATGATTTATCAATTTTACATTTTCTTGAATAAAATCGTAAGTGTTCTCTTAAATGCTATGTAATGCTATGGTTACTTATAAAATTAACCATTCCTGAAAATTACTGAAAGATCGAATATTACTTCACGTAGTTATAGTGGTTTGGATTTTCCCATACTATGAGTATAACAACATTATTCGCAAAACAAAATGGTAGCCGGTTTAAATTAGAATATTTAGTAAATTCGTGTTATTTCTCCCTAACCCGCAACATTGAAAGTACAGGCTTTTGATTTCTGGTAAAAGTGTACATTTTACGAGTAAATGTAGCAAAATCACGATGATAGGTGCGACAGTAACAAATACCGTAGAAGTTAAAATTCACTCAACTTCGCTGATAATCTTAGTAGAGTTTGTAAATATAACATTTGTCCCAATAAATTATTGTAATTCCTATAAAAGGTTCTTAAACTCTGTAAGTTTCAAGAAAATCGAATCGTATTCACAAAAGTTGCAGTCGTTTGAATTTTCGCCAATTGCAGTGCAGTATAGTTTTTCTATAATTCGAGCTTTCCATCGAATCAGGCGCTTTACTTTTGATTGAATATCCCCAAACTTTCAGATAAAATTATCAAAAAAAACGAAGATTTCATTCAGGCAATCGTTGCCAGTAATATTGCAACAAAATGGCAGCAGGTTAAAATGGAGGAGCAATATTTTTTCTTCTAAAGCGAGTATGTATTTGTTGTAGATATCGTTAAAGTTTTTTTAAGCTTTTTCATTGACAAAGTTTGAATATAGTTTGAAACCCATCTGATATAAGTGGAGGTTTGTCAACTCAACTTGTAAATCGAGTCGTATAAGAGACGTTGACGAGTCAACGTCTCCTGCAATTAATGTTTGATTTTCGAAAAGTTGCATAGGCCAGTGAATAGACAGTGAATAGAAGAGAGAAGAAGATACGTTAGAGAGGAAAGAGATAGAGCATAGTAAGAGAAGGAGACAGAAGATAGGAAGGGAAGAAGGAGAAATGAGGAGATATAAAATAGAAGGAGATAGAAAGTAGAAGGAAATATAAGTCAGGAGGAGACAAAAAATGGAAAGAAACAAAAAATAGAAAGAGACAGAAGATGGAATGGAATAGAAGATAGCAAAAGTGATTTGAAAGAGATAGAAGATACAAAAAGTGAGTAAAAGTGAGTACTTTAGTATTCTTTTGCAGACTTGAGCCAGTTTTAGTTATTTTTTCTAAATTTTGAGTTAATATGGAAATAAAAGTGTATAAGTAGTTCCTTTTGGTGGACAGGTTGTCGACGGATGGCGGAATGGACATGACAGACAAGGATGAGCAAATTGCTTCGCTGGTTGCCCAGCTCGACAATATAACGTTAAAATCAGTTCAAGTGTTGGTAATGCTAATGCCAAGCTGGCCGATCAGCAAAACAAAAATAAATTGCTAGATGCAAAAAATGCAAAACTGACCAATTTGTTGAAAAATAAGGCTAAGACTTATCTCAGATAGATATCCCTGAGATAAAATATGAAAGCTGAGGACGTCCTTCCCTCAGAAGTCATGTTCCTCCTCGGAAGATTTCGTAAATTAGATGGAAGTTGACTACATGACTAGCAGTAAAGATAAAGAGGATGAGATGTTCCCTGCCCTTCCACCACTAAAACCAGCTACAACATTTAAAGATACGGCCATTATACCAAAACCAAAATCGACACTGCCAATCACTACAAATGCACAACCTGGACCACAAACACAAGAACTCAAAATAATACCAATCACTTTTCGAGAGCCCCCAATATGGTCCCAAACATTTGGTATTATGAATACACAAAACATCTCATACCTTGGTATACAAATTATACCAACAACACCTATAGATCACAGACGGCTGACAAAAGCATAAGCCACCAATGAAATACAATTTCACACATACATACTTCCGGAGGATAGACAGTTGAATGTTGGCATTAGGAAACTGTTTGCCCTTTCAGTTGAAATAAATTAAGGAAGACTTATAGTTTCAGGGTTTCAACCCAATTGAAGTAAATCACATCAGACTGAGGCAAGGTTTTTCTAGGGTAGGCAAAGTTCCCCTCCCAAAATCTGAGACAAGCATTTACAAAATTAAATCTGTTTGCTACCTTATGTGTCTCGCGGAGGCACAGCGTCCTTGTATGGGGCAGAGCATGTTGCCAATAGTTTGAAAATTCTTCTAGAAACTATGATACGCAGTCTCGATACGTTAAAAGTGATTCGCTTCATCATTCCTTGGACTGTCCAAAGTAAATTGAGAAAAAACCAAAATATGTCAACAGTGGCGGAGAACATCTTTCAAGCTAGGGGGGCTGCCCCAGAAATCCAAAGAACGTGGGAAGATCGTTCACGCACGTTGCTGTGGCCCAACCCACTACCAGCATAACAACAAACAATTCCGACACAGGCACTTCCACGCACACAATATCAACTTCACAATATGGACAACATGTTTGCCAAAATGCAGACACAATTTTAAAACGTGATGAAAAAAATGATGGCAAATATGATTCAAACCATGTTTGCTGATGTTAACAATGCAAAACACTGACGAGTTCAATGAACCACGCTTCAATTCTCGCGTGTATGTGAATTCTCAAAATGTTGACTATGCAAAACACTAATGAGTTTAATGAACCATGCTTCAATTCTGGCGTGAATGCGAATTCCTTGCTTCGGCATTCTGTTGAACACAAACAATTTTATTTGATCATAAGTCTGATATAATAATTCATGAACCCTTTCTGAAGCCTGGAAGATGATCCCGTACCCCTGATTACATTATGTACAGAAATGAAAGAATGACAAGTAAAGGAGGCTGAACGGCAATTTTTACCATATGAAAGGTGAGTCACTATCTCATGAATGCACCCAATCTTCAAAAACTAGAAACCACAAAAATTAGGGTGCAAACTGATATACTAGAGTTCATTGTGATTTCTGCCTGCAATCCTGCAGGAAATTAAAATTTGTTAAATGATATCAGAGTACTTACTGCATTTGAAGGGTCTATGTTCATGGCAGGAGAGCTAAATGCAACCCAAAATCGAAGGAGAGATGTGTAAAGCAATCAAGCTGGGACCGAGCTCAAAAAATTCATCACAGCTTGTATATCTCCGACGAACCAATACATTATGGATCAAGAAATGTTTTTGCATTGGAAATTAAAATCTTACGAGATTTCACAAAAAATATTTGGCTAAATATCCTCGACGAACTGTCTTCCGACTAAAAACTAGTGCACTTCCTCGCAGGAAACATATTTATTGATGTTTCTACGTAGGAAAAGAAAAATAAAAACTAGGAAGCGTTTAAAGTCCCATTCGCCAATGAAATGTATTTTCAAACAACTGAAATAGCCAACGACATCAACATCACTGAGAACTTAACTCGGAAAATTTTACAAGCAAAAGAGAATCATACGGTCATAACTCCGAGAAGAGAAACGAACCCCTATGAACTCCCTCAGAACATCAAACAACTGATAAGGAGAAAGAATCAAGTTCTGAACAGAGCTAGGTAACATATACAGGTGACTCTACGCTACACATAAACGCTACTAGGATGACCAATGATATCCACGATAAAATAAGGGTATTTGGAAACGAGCAATAAGAGAGCTTCCTGCAGTCTTGAGCCTCCGAGTGGTAGTTTCTGAAGAACGCCCAAATACTTTCGAATGATTTGTGGAATCACCCTTTCATAGTCCAAATGAGATTCGATTCTATTATGTGGGTAAGGTTGATGCATTTGCAGATTCTCTGGAAATGCAATTTCGTGAAAATTCTTCAGACGAGGAGGACTTTGAAATTGAGGACAGAATTGAATTTTTTGTTCAAAAACTCTTGAGAGATAACATTCAACATGAAAACAGGATTAGTCAAAGTCAAGTATATTATACTGGCTTTCAATAAACGAAACAGCACCTGGACATAGCAGCATTATAAACACAATGATTTGCTGGCTACCGGACAATATTTTGCAATCACTTACTGAACAGAACCTCCTTAATCCTTCGCACAGCTCCACAATATTGGAGCCTATTAATACTTCCGGATAGCTTCCATTGGCTCCACTTACTCTAGATGAAGGTTGTTTTATCATCAAAGCCCTAAAGAATAATAAAGCACCGGGCATCGATGAGATTCCAGTACAGCTCATCAAATATGGTGGCAGCAGTGTTTATAAGGCTATTCACAAAGTCAACCAGCACAATTGGCAACAAGAACATATGCCAAAAGAGTGAAACTAATCAACTTTATTTCCTATTTTTAAAAAAGGTGACAAGTTACAGTGCAAAAATTAAAGTGGCATATCAGTAATTTGTATGGCGTACAAAATATATTCGAAAATCTTAGAAAATAAAACCAGATCATACACCAACAGTATTATTGGGGAGTGTCAAGATGGTTTTAGAGCAAGTAGATTGACAATAGACCAATTGTTTACTGTCAAGCAGGTATTTGAAAAATGCTGAGAGTTCAACATAAACGTACACCAAATTTTCGTTGACTTTTAGCAAGCATACGACAGTATTGATCGTTACGTGCTTTACCAAATAATGACTTGGCACTCTAGCCAAATAAGTCCATTGTACCAAAATGACAATGACGTTAACGACCTCCAAAGCCCGCTTCAATAACAAACTCACTGATGCCTTTGACACAAATATTGGACTAAAGCAGGGTGGTGGGCTGGCCCCATTGCTTTTCAACTTAGCTCTGGAGTACGTCATAAGAAAGCTAGCTGTCAATACACGAGGTATATTACTATATAAGTCGAGCTTAATACACGACCGACGCTACTATACGGTAGTTCTGCTTTCTACCAGATGAAATAGACTAATAAAAAAGCATTCCAGTCCTCCAAAATAGAATTATTAGAAACATTGTAAGAATTCCGTGGTATATTGAAAAAAACATTCATATATAAGGACCTAAGAATTGAGACAGTTGAAAACCACGTACATGATAAGGTACTGAAACTCTTTGATACAATTGACAACCATATTAATAGTACCCTGGTATTCCTTCAAACTTTGCGAAATAGAGATGAATTAAGGCTCCAAACCGGGCGCCAAATAACACTGTAAACATTGTTTCTCAAAATCATACATTACCTGAAACTTGCTAAGGAGGGTTGATGGGTACTGCAGTACTTACAGATGTGAGGGAGTTAAGGTGCTAAATTCTACTAACTCCACACAACCCAGATTTCAAGAAAGAACCCAACTTGCTTTTTTTTAGAACAGAACTAAAGTTTACTTGTCAAACTAGTACCTTTTATAAGGCGATTTCACATACCACGGCATTTTCCAGAAACTTCACTAGCACGTTGTGGGAGGTGCGCCACTAGTCTTTTCAACAACTTGTTCATGGCAGGTGTACCCTCACCTGTCCGACTTTTCTAAGATATACGAGTATACAGCATTTTGCAGCATTTGTTAAAAGCATTGATGATTCTAGGATCTGAAAAGTTGCTTAGGTACCTAATGGACAGGCTATCGTTTTGCGCTTATATACTGTGCATATGCGAAATTCCGGGCTTAGTACAATTAGATGGATTAATGTATGCAGTAAACGGTCCAAAGCCCGTTCTATAAAGGAGGAGGGAACCACCTTATTTTCCCAAACCACAGCTTCCATGATTCTTCACCCCAAACCTTCCAATTGGAAGATAGCAAAGCTTCTCGGGGTCGCACATTGGGTGCCGAGAAATGCTAATAACTGTAAATACATCTATAGCTCTGCTAATAAATCATACTTACACCTTCTTTGTGGGGACGTAAGAGAGTGAAAGCAAATCTTCCGCACCTACTAACGGAATCGAAGTAATAACCATGCCGCCAGAATGTAGGCCGGGCAAGTGGCTCACTCCCTGTCCCTGGATAACCCTTTATTGTTTCGAAACCAGCAAAAGGGTCTCGGAATGAATTGGACTCACAGCAACAACCTCGCAATCGGAAAAAGGACTATGGCGTTGGATCCTAGAATGTCAAGTTGCTCAATTACCCTAACACTGTTAAGGACCTTTTATTACAGGCCAGTGAATATCAATTAAAAATACTGGCAACCCAGAAAACGAACTGGACTGGAAAGAACATTCAAGACGTGAGATCGCACACAATATTCAAAAGTGGGAAGCGGGAATTCGGAGTGACCTTTTTTGTGGGTATATAGCTCAAATCGCACATTATAGATTTCAAGGCAATAAATAAACGGTTGTGTGCGATCCCTACAAAAGCGAGATTCTTCAAAATCTGGCCGATCAATGTTCACGCCCCGACCGAAGAAAAGGGCGAAAAAACGAAAGAAAAGTTCAACAATCACTTGAAAAGACTAGTCAACTCATTGCCAACAAGCAACACCCAAATTATTCTGAGTGGTTTCAATGCTAAAGTTGGCAATAAGATATGTCATCGGGGAACGAATAGAGAATAAAGCCTCTACGAAAAAACAAATGACAACGGCCAGCGTCTGATTGACTTTGCATGTCGCAGAAATCTAATCATACCTTTGACTTGCTTCCCACATCGACGCATTCACAAAATGAGCTGGGTATCACCAGACAGCAACACACAAAACTAGATCGACCAAATTCTGATCCAACAACTTTGGGCCTCGAGCATACTTGACGTCCGTACATAGCAAGTATGCAATGGTTGCTCAGATCATTATTTGATCAAATTAACGTATTGATGTTGTATGTCAAAGGTATATTCGGGGAAGACCAGCCCACTATAAAAATTTAACATCGAAAGGCTTCAAATGGCATCTGTGGCCAAAAATTTCACCGAGACCCTCAACAACCAGCTGGCTCCTATCTTATCAGACGCATCGGTAAAGACAAGCAAAGAGCTCTAGATGGAAGTGAAAGTGGCTTTTAAGACCGTGGCAGAACAGACGATCGGTAGTCAAGCCCAGTGGTTTGCAGATGAGTGGCAGAATGCGTTAGACAAAAAGAATCAGGCGTAAAAAGACTACGTAGGCAGAAAGCCCAGGATGATAAGAGAACACCATAAAAATCTCAGAAGACTAGCGAATAAGATAATTAGAATTACGAAAAGAAAATACTATGACGACCAATCGAGAAGTACAGATGTATGTTTAGCGAACAACAACACAAGGCAAGCATACAAAGTTGTGAAAAGCCTGAAACGTGGTTATCAGCCCAAAAACATGCATGCAATATCATGGCTGTAGAAATCAAGATTAAGGAAAGATGGGCATCATATTTCAAGAACCTCTTTAATGCCCCACACAGCTCCAGAAAATCGGAGCCTATAGATACTTGCGGAGAGCTTCCATTGGTCTCATCAATTCTGGATAAAGTTTGTTCCATGGTTGAAGCCCAAAAGAATAATAAAGCACCGGGCAACCA
This sequence comes from Odontomyia ornata, assembly GCA_963969285.1. Lineage (NCBI taxonomy): Eukaryota > Metazoa > Arthropoda > Insecta > Diptera > Stratiomyidae > Odontomyia > Odontomyia ornata. The sequence continues at coordinate 384,257,029 of OZ017738.1, forward strand.
TGAGTTACCAGTGGAGTTCATCAAATATGGTGGCAGCAGTGTTCACAAAGTTATCCATCACATTTGGCAACAAGAACATATGCCAAAAAGTGGAGCCAACCAGTTGTATTCCCTATCCGCGGAAAACGTGGCAAGTTCCAGTGCGAAAGCTATCGAGGCATATCACTACGTACGGCGTACAAACTAATTTCAAAAATCTTAGAAAATAAAATCGGAGCATACGCCAACAGTTTTATTGCGGAGTATCAAAGTAGTTTTAAATTAGGTAGATCGACGATATACCAATTGTTCACTGTCAAGCGACAAATCAAGTGACAAATGCTGGGAGTTCAACATAGACGTGCAACAAATTTTCGTTGACTTTAAGCAAGCATACAACAGTTTTGATCGTAACGTACTGTACCAAATAATGCTTTGCTTTGACATTCCAGCCGAATTGGTCCATCTTACCAAAATGCCAATATCATCAGCAACCTCTCAAGTCAGCATCAATAACCAACTCACCGATAACTTTGACACAAATATCGGACTGCCCCCATTGCTATTCAATTTGGCTCTGGAGTCCGTCATAAGAAAATTAATGTCAATGCACGAGGTATATTACTATACAAGTCGAGCCAAGTAGTAGCCTATGCTCATGATATCAACATTTTGTCTCCGTACTAACAACTGCCAAAGAACTCTTTCTGAAAGTCCACAGCGAAACAAAACTAGTGTGGCTACAAATAAATAAAAATAAAATAAAGCTCATGACCTCGTCGAGGAAAAATACCGCAAATAGATAAAATATCACAATTAGCGAATATAGTATCGAAAATGAGGGCAAATTTATATATTTAATCGTCGAAATAATGAGAACGGGTAGTGAAAGAGACGAAATACGACGAAAAATGCAGCTTGCCAATAAAATCTTTTATTCAATTTTGAAGATCTTGAAGAACAGTTGCGTACACAGAAAAACAAAGCTCCAAGTATACAAATCTGTGATAAGACCTGTGTTATGCTGTGGGTGTGAAGCATGGACCCTAACCAAAGCATCCGCAAATATATTGAACACCTTTGAGCGATGGGTCCTGAGGCAAATGATCGGAGCGAAGCAAGACGGGGACCAATGACGAACTCGATACAACCATGAGCTGTATGAAATTTTTGACGAACCTGAGGTCCCAACGATTGCCAGACTGCGGAAGCTGCAATGGGCTGGACACATGAATCGTATGAATGAACAACGGATACCCAAAAAGGTATTCGTTGGGAAAACTGAAGGCCGGAGACCAGTGGGGAAACAGAGGAAACGCTGGTCTGACTTTGTTGATAAAGACAGTTCATCGCTGCTCGGGTTTCAAAATTGGAGGACGCGCTCAATAGACCGAGACAGTTGGAAGCGCCATTTGCAGGAAGCGAAGGCCTGAGGGGGCTGTAGTTATAAGAAGAAGAAAGAGAATTCAAGAAAATCTTTCAATTCAAGTGCATTTTTGTGGCTAATTTTAAGAAATTTAACAAAATGGGACGTTATACAACATATGGGGAACGGGAACTCGTAATTTATCATTTTAAATTCGGGAAGAATAAATTGGAAATTGAAAATAAAAGGACATCAACGGTGCAACATCATATAAAACGTTTTCGTGAAAATCGCATAGGAAATAAGGTGAGAAGAATTCCTAAGAAAGCATTTTCCGATCAAGCCAAAAGCTGGATTATCGATAAAGTTCACTGCGATCTCGAAATAAGTGCCCTAAAATTCCATATGGCAGTGGAGCAATTAAGGTGCGCGCTGAAAAAATCCGACTGGTTCTCAGAAAGCACGCATATAATAGCAAAGTTACGCAGACAAAACTAAAAACCAATAGCTATGCTTGGAATCTGCAGAGCCTAAATTTATAATGAATTTCTTTGTTCCTACTGGATTATTTCACGTTGACTATGGATTTGACGTTTTTCTATTATTCATATTGCCGTAAAGTAGCGCAAAGTTTAATTTTTTAAGACTTTGTGGAATGAAAGTAGACATTTACGGGAACCAATTCTCGTGATACAAAACATATTTTAAATTAGTTTTTACCAAATGTAGATGGTTCAAAGTTATTTCAGTTGATGGATCATTTCCACTTTGAGTCACAGTATTCAAGACGTAACAAAGAATTATGCTTTGTAAAATACTGTACCTCCTCCAATTTCCTGAATCTAATTGCAATAAGCGTATGTACTGCAATTTCATTAATATAAACTCCCCAGGGAAATGAGAAAATTTAGAAGACAGAATCAATTAATATGTTCTAATATAAAAAGTCAATACTTTATTTTCCTAGAATGGAAAAATTAAGCAATACCGGTGAATCTTATAAATGATGAGCAATTGTTTATCTGTCCAATTTCTTATCATTTCAAGATTAAATAGAAGATCCAATCAAAATTGATATCGAATTTATCACTTAAAAAAGTCTCATACAACCTTTACAACTCTAATTTATTTACATACTACAATAAAACACTCAAAAACACAAAGTACTCAAAAATATCTCTTACCCCATTTTACCGAGATATATGTACGATCTAATAGCTTCTTGATATTGTTGGAATATTTCACTTATGGATCAATCACTAGAGTAAATTCTTTTAACACTGGTCACTCGTATCCTAATCACAACACACGATCAGAATGAAAACCATTCTCTTTTAAAATTCGGGAAACTCTTGATAACACCTTAACATTCCTAGTTCCGCGACCACGTCCTACGATAACGCCGAAATGAAATTAACTGATTGTGATAAGACGTCTTATTGGAAAAAGTGCTTGATATCAATGTTTACTGGATTTTCGCTTACAATTGGTTTACGATATATCGGTAGTTTATAATATTGTATTGTAGGCGCGGTTTATAGTACTCGTATAATACATTGGCAACGTCAAACGTGATATTTTGTTAATAAACCACGATTCCCTTCACGCTGCAAACAATGTACTGATTCAACTCAATTTAATAAAACCAAACTCAAATGAACTGTTGATAATTAATTTTTCCTGTTTAAAAATCAAAGCGGTACACACGTTTTTCTATGCAAACAAACGCATATTGTCGTTACACAGATTAAACAATTACTCTTTTGTGAGTAATCGGCAACGTATGGATCTTATCGCAAATGAAAATCATATAAAACTATTTTTGCAATTTTATTGCAAGTAAATTACAATGGAGCATATATAAATGCAGAAAAGGTGTGATACTAAATATGAGCAATCATTGACACTTGTTTGCTGGTGAAATTGAAATTCTAAAGAATAATGTTGATTGAGTCAATTATTTGATAAGAAGATACAAGTAGAGACCGACATTGACACAATTTTTGGGACTCACTTTAATAATATTTGAACTTTGAAGAATTCAATTATATTTACCTGAGATGAGTCAATTGGGAGAAACAAAGCTGAAATTGCGAAACCGCAATTTCATTACAATTCTTTTTTATTTTTTAGGGTATTATGAAATAAGTTTATAGTACCCTACTAAAATCGCGTCCTGTCTGTTTGTCTGTTCGGTTTTCCGTCCGTTCATCAGTCCAATGGTTACAGAATGTTTCCTCGCAAAGCGAATAAAGCTAGAGTGATGAAAATTTTGTAGGTAGGCTCAAAGTGGTACTCTCTTATAATTCACAGTGTAAAAAGGAATTATAAGGCATTTAAGGGAGGCCTCGCATGTAGGGGTGGGAGGCGACCAATGAAAAAATGTTCTTACCAAAGGGAGTCTATATAAGTATTAAATGAAAGGTCTCGACAAGAACTTTTGGAAATGGCTCTTAAGCTAAAAGCGTTTGAATGGAGGGGTGCAATTTCAGAGGAAATGTACTTAAAATTAGGTCTTGCGATTGGATACATTCGCCTGGAAAAATCTTAAAAAAAATTGAAAGTAGGGCTTTATGAGGCCAATAAATATTCCATTATAGGTTAAAACCCGATCAATTTAGTTAATAATTGTACGTTTTACGAGTTTTATGTTCGCATCTATAAAATAAAAATGCGAAATTTAAATTTCCCAAAAACTTGTTTCTAGATTTTTTGACTTCAAGCGCATAATTTCTGAAAATTTGCTAAAAGTTGATGTTTCGAGCTTAATTCATGAAGTGTTTATATGTTGTATGAGTTTTTTTTATTTACTAACTATTTGTAGTGAAAGCTGTAGATATAAATGTCCGTGAAGGACTACAGCGATGGTCTGCTGCCTCAGCGGAAGGTGAGATCCGCCGAGATTGGCCTTGTCTGAGGACGCGTAAATGCGCAGCCTGGCTAGCGTTGCGATGTCGTGGAGCAGGTTCTTTCCCCCTAGCACAAGGCCCACCACAAAAACATTTTTCGCATCCACAAATTTGGAAAGGTTTTTTGATTCTCGACCGGAGTCGAGAAAAGAGGTAACCGGCTAAGGACTATGAACACTCTAGTTCAGAGGACAAATAGAGCCTTGCAAAAACGGACGGAATTGAGAAGATTTCGTCGTTACCGACGATACTTATGGTCCCCAAATAAGAGTGGGGCATCCAGTACGAAGTGGTGCCCCCTCGCACCCTCCCAACCGGATCAAGATCCGAACGTTTCCATTTGAGTGAAAAACTCATACAAACATAATTTGCATGAATTTTTCCATCAAAGGAGAAAAACATACGTGGCCAATTTATGCTATCGCATTATGCGATGGAATCAAATAACTCTATACCATAAAAGGGCACGTGAGCGGAAGCCACTTGGTTTTTCCGTCTAAGTCAAGAACGAGGAACTGACCTCTCATCGGTTCTAGACGTTAAGTGTGAGTCATGCCAATGAATGGTACCAAACGGTCAACCATTCCATGCACCCTAATCCATTTTCGCGGTGGCTGCTTGTCGGCCAGCTAGATTGGAGAGGATTTCGGTCGCGGGTCTCCAAATGGATTACGCTCAATTACATTTTTTTCAGCCACCATTAAACGCCCGTTTCAAACGCGTCGAAAAACACAATCATATGTAGAAGAAACCTACTTTACGTTACTCTGTATTACTTCATCAATCCAGTCAAAGTACAAAAATCTGATCTCGATTTCGCGTTCCCGATTTTTACCGACGCGGTACCGAAAAATGTACTAAGTAAACGTGAATCCGAAGAAAGCTACACTAAGGAAAAAAGGTAAACCAACAAAGGTACCACGTACCACTCGCGACGCGAAATGGATTTTTCAAACCCTACCCTCTCGACGGCATACTTACCCTGAAATCTCACTGCCTCTGAAAAAAGAAGGACCACTGGAACGGAAAGTCTTTGTTAATTTTAGCAATTCATGGTTTTTTATTCTAACACATTCATTAAGAATAATAAAAGGGAGTTTTGGCACATCAAACATGAAATATTATTTCTTCGTCCAAATATTAATAAGGAAAGGTAAATTCCAACAACTAATATTCATTTAATTCAGGATGCAATATTACGAATACTCTACTATTCAACTTATCGTTGCATACCGACTACCTTTCAACTAATAGTCTAAAGTTAATTTAATTCACATCCATCCGAAATTTCTGTTTTTCGCTTTTACTTTTGGTAGGCGATGAATATTTATATTTTGGTTACATTTGTACATTACAAATTTCATCTAGAACAAGATTGAGCGTTTGTTTATTTTTGTTGAAATGTGAGCTTTCAAGAAGCTTATAACAACACTAGTTGCATGTTATTGAATTTTTAATTTTAGTTACTCTTCAATACTGTTGAAGGGCTCACGATTCATACTCAATAGTTTCACATTGAATTACAATACAATGTCTTATGTTTCCAGCTCAATCTTGTTGTTATCTATTACTTACATTAGAAATATACAGAATATAATATGTCAGTTAACACTAATTAACATGTGGGAATAAGTATTTACAGTGTGTTGTGGATTTTTTTTCCACAATACAATTTTTCATTTATGCTTGCAAAATTTGTCTTATACGAGTATGTTGACTATTTTTATAAACTAATATCTCAATTCGAACTGATTGGAGAAAATACATACACTCTAGTCATTGTTTAGAAATCTTTTGCAAAATGTATTTGAATAACATCTAATGAAATATTTATCCATATGAAAAGAGACTTCGTGAAATCTTTACATTAATCAAGCGTAATTGGTGGTTTATTCGTTAATGGCTCAAACAATTTTACAATGACACTTCATTCAAATAAAAACGATGCGTTTCAATCTAGGTATGAATACAATACAGAAATGGTATTGTTGGCTGAGTATGAACTAATTTGAATCATTCATTCGTGTGGATTTTATATTATTATACTTTTATTTATATTTTCGAGGGTTGTCGTTATCGGGTACCTGACAAAAGTCACTTGTTCATTTGAGTTCAATGCATAATGTTTCTTTAATGCTCTCGCTATCAGTAGATTTAGCAACTAACCAGGGCAAATTTAAAATCGATGGGTTTTCTCCTGTACTTGTGAGAATTGCCCAATAAATAATATTTTATCAAGGTGATCGCCACGCATTAACCATGATATACTAAAAGCAATCTATTTCCTGTCAAAATGCAACCTAATTAGCCACCAGTTCAAATTTATTCACCATACTCTGAATGATGCTCACTCTGACTGGGTATTAAACTATCTATGTTCATCGAAGCTGTGTTGAAAATGAAATTAAAGAGAACAATTCACTGAAAAACTGTACTAATCAAAAAATTGTAGCGCAACACTCTATTTCGAACCTTGATATTAAAATCTTCTAATTTTACGGTAAACTAGAAGGCAATAGCGTTAGTATGATGATTATCTGGTTAAACTCAGTTGCCTCTATACGTTTTAAGCTTAAAGCCCATCAGGAGTCACTGAAGATTTATTCTTCCCTACCGGTGACATTCGTTCGAACTAGTGGTGAGAGTTCTACCACTACACCCAGATTCAAGTAGCAGTAATGAAAATTCTCTCTCATTTTGACGATCTATGCTTAAGCACTTTCTTCGAAAGAGAGCTTAAAAATTTGTTTACTCTAAACAGAAAATCCCTTGTACCACATTAGCTTACGACTTAAAAATATGTTTCTTCTACTTGCCAGCGTATGTGGGATTCTAAAATGTAGATTTTGCTTGTTTGTAGGTTGGATTTTGGCCTGTATCCTATCCAGCACTTGCTAGATCCCTCATGTGCCACACTTGTTAGCGGGGCTTGGTAGTTGCTGCATGCTACGATTTCGGCTGCCACGCGGACTTCCCGGGGGACTGGAAGAAGCCGACGCAGGTCCGTCTTGTACATTAGTGAGAGCTCGCCTGTCGTGGGATACCCAGATGGTGCCACTGGAGGCGCAGCCATCCGCAATCCGGGGTGGTGTCCGGGAGCACCCGGGAACTATCACGTGCGCAACGGTGGGCGATCGCGATCCGCATTCCTCTAACACAAACCTCGCTGATTCTCGTCGTCTCGCGACTACGGCAAATGCACCTGATTCCCCTGGTTGAAGATAAAAAATTTCCAAATCAGTCGAGGACCACAATTACTTGGTCGATTTACTTGGCGACTGCCACTCTTCACGCGTTCAATGGCACCCCGCACAACAAATGTGTTAAGAAGTCGCAATAAAGCGAAAAAGTAATTTGGACGATTGTCCACTTGAGTGGGAACCACTATTTTTTCCTTTTTTTTTCGTTTTTTCATTATTTTCCCGGCCAATGTCCACACTCGGAGGTATTTTTCACGTCTTTTCTCGACGGCGACTGCTACTCCCACACTCTGCTACCATGTGGCTGTCATTTGACTTTGACATCCCACGACAAAACTGACGTGGGATGTGAAGCCGTCACAACAAACATGAGATTGAAAGCCACATGTCAGCAAGGTGTATTGGTAGTGGTCGCCAGCGGCGTCACATGATTCATTACACACTCTACCCAGCAAGAGCCCCTATAACACAAAAAGACAAAAAGGAGCGCGCCCGATGGCTAGCTCATGTTATTGGAGGGGCCGGTCATCGTTGCGGGTCCCATACTCGGTTAGGTTAGAAGATAAATGGAAAGACCGAGTTTTGGGGTATTCTGTACTTCATTATTTTTTTACTTTTCTTTTACTTTCAAAAAAACAAATTTTGCATTTCTTCTTCCATTACTTATCAAACATTACTATGGAGCTATCGTTCAAAAAAAAAGAAGAAAAAAAGAATACAAATCAAGAATAAAAGTACTTTAACTATTATCTTTACCATAAAGCTAACACTCTTTAAAAAATTTGGAAATAACTATGAAAGGAATTTACATAACAAGCAAAATCAAAAAAGAGAAAACCAACAGTATTTAAAAATTTTGCAAAGACGTAGGAAATGAATTCATATAACAAGCAAATTAAAAGAAAAAAAACCAAAAATATTTGAAAATTTGGAAAGAAATAGGAAATTAATTTATATACAAGCAAATTAAAAGAAAGAAAACCAACAATATTTAAAAATTTAGAAATAAATATGAATTGAATGTATATAACAGGCAAAATAAAAGAAACGGTACTTTCCCTACATCATCGCCGGGCGCCCACTGACGATGTGGGTTAATTTACTGAAATTGCTTTTTAAGATTAACATCTGATTATTTTCGCTCTGCTGGTTTCTAAGATGTTGACGCGATCGACTTATAGAAATCAAGTTGAATGATGCTTTAACTCAAATATTGCCTATGTGAATTCAGACACGAATTAGCGAACTTCCTTCTTATCGGTGGGGACAAATGAGCTCTTTGGAGTACGGGCATCCCGCTCATTCCATCAAAAGTCATATAAAATCTCATTCCCCTCCGGGGGCAATAGATTCTTACAGAAAGGTGAGAAATGTAACAAATTCATTGAACCAATCGGCGGAAAACTGCCACTGTGCAAGCGGGAGTGAATGATGCACCGCACACAAATTGTCGCAAATTTCCTTCACTCATGTCTGGGGGAAGGTGCTCGGTGGCTAATTGAGGAGCATCGCACTGCTTCCAATTTCCAAGCTGTTGCCCTAAACTTTCATTAAACACTCAACAATTGGCATAGCGACGTGCGTTCCAATTTCACAACTTTGCCACGAAAAATTCTATACTGCTTCCTATCACCGAGCGGCAACAGCAAAGCTATTTCCGAAACGAGTCCAATTTCCCTCGAGCGTCACTGGGAGTCACTAAAAGGGCAGACACTTATCAGACGGTTCTAACTTTTCGTCTTGTACTTCGACTACTCCTTGACTAGCACCTTCGCTATTCAGTTTGGACTTTCATAGACAAAAAAAAATGCAACAAACCGTTCTTGGAACTTTACGATCAAGATCCCCCCATAGTTGCGTTCCGCACCCTCATTTGATTTTTAGAAATTCTTTGCCGGCACACAAACGGCTCAATGGTTATTTCTCACACCAAGCCAGTGGCCAAAAACGGAAGCCAGCGCGCAATCACTACGATGGGTGGGGCTTGCTGCACGACTCCAATATTTATTTTCTCTCTAAATTTCTTCCATTTAGGACGACAATTTTCATGAGATAAATTCGCTTTTCACGCCCGTGCGCGCCTCAATCTATTTCAGGAGACACCAACCGCGAGCTCAAAACCACACAAAATCTACGTCTTTGCCACGAAAGTTTTAGTAATAATTTCACAGGGGTCTAAATTATCTCATTATACAACTTCCACTTTGCATTGGCCAGCTCTTCAATATCGCGCTTATCTTCATGTTTTTCTCATCAGATCCTAGACGCAGCCGCGATCAGACGACGCACACCAACGGTCGCGACAGAGCTCCAAAACGGTAACTGGGCGCTCAACTAGGCCCGCACACACGCCGAATGCGTTTTCTAATTAGGAAATTTTGAAAACGCACAATTTAGTGAGAATGAGTGGAATCCCACGCGAAAATCACATCACTGATTTTCCGCTTCAATATTGCAGCACCCGACGGAAAAACTTAAATGCAAAATTCTCACCAAAAACTTTCTTACATTCACGATGACAAATTTCACCAGAAAAATTTGCTTATCGCGCCCATGTGCACCTCAATCTATCTCCGAACACACCAACAGTGATTCCACAACCACATAAGTTCTCCTCGTCAGAAAAATGTCATTGAAACACGACAAATGTGCGCTTTCCCACAGCCAAGGGAACTTTATCCCCTCGGTTCTCTTCTTGGGCATCGCGACGTGAGCGCCTCCCGTTTGTTGCTCGTCGTCGCCTTACGGGACCGCTCACAACCAGTCGGCGAGCCTTCCGTTCACTTTCCATTTCATTGCGAAAGTCCAATTGTGGAAAAGCTCCATCGGAAAGAGGGTCACCATGTCCAGATTTCAATTGCAAATTAAAATGATGAATATTATTTTAAATTTACAATGGAAATTTGGGTCAGTAATATGTCGGTTTTCAAGCAGTTTGTATAGGCGACTACTTAATTATTACATATTTTACAAAATCCTTTTGGTACGAGCAATCTCCTGCTACTTCAACTTACTAAGGTATACTTTATTACAAGCAGATCTTAATATACAAAATTTTCAAAGTTTATCAAATGTGTATTGCACTGAGATGAAGGATACTGCTTCGTAGACGTTAGCAAGCCATGTATCTAATGGCTTGTAAATATAATACTATAAACTACAGCAGAGTGCTCGGGAAAAGTTTTCTAATCGATGTTGGAAATTTGCTGGGTTTCCTTGTACTTGCTGGCAATGATGATAATTTAAGATTTCATCTATGTAGTGTAGTTAATTGTTTTTCCTCAATTGAATCAATTATTTTGAAAAGGACTAAACCTATATATCACTCAAACTTTTTTAAGTTTAAATTCTCGTAGGATTAACGTTTATTTGTGTTTAAGCTTGAAATAGGTCAACAAACTTTTCAATCGTGTCGAAGATTTTCAGTACCTTATTACGTACGTACCCAGGGAACGGTCGCAATTCTTACGTGTTTGTAGATGTCAGTGTTTTTAATATACCACGAAAATCTTAATATCTTTCTAAAAATTCTATTCTGGAAGGACTAGAGTGCTTTTTTGTTAGTCTCTATTGTCTGGTAGAAAGCAGAACTACCATATAAAAACCTGGGTAGTGTAAGCTGTCTGTATATGAGCATTCAATTTTTAAAATTAAGTCTTTTGAGTTAAATGAGGAGGTGGGAAAGGGAGTGTCCTCGTTTATTTTGTATATGTTGCTCTCATGTGAGTTCTTGTTGAATGTAAGTTTATGCTATTTGGCTGTTGGTGTCCAGCCTATTGAGGGGAGAAGTTCAATGCAGTGTCCTCGTTTATTTTGAATGTATTGTTTCCATGTGAGTTTTTGTTGAATGTAAGTCCAAGCTATTTAGTTGTTGGTGTACAGCCTATTATTTCCTTGCAAACGATAAATCCCGGTGAAATTTGTCGCCTTTTTGTTGTCATGAATAGTGCCCATGCTTTGCAAAAGATTAATCTTAAGTTTTCATTTACGAAAGTATTCCAATAAAATCTTTATTGGTCATTGCACCTTGGAAGTGATGACTCTTGCTTGTCATGCTGTGTTAAATATATAGGTATCATCAGCGCTTAGTGACAGTTTTACACTCGTAGGCAGAATGGAAAGGTCTGCAATCAATATATTATATAGGACGGGTGAGATGGGCCAGCCTTGAGAAACTCCAGCATCAATTGGTCTCAGCCTTGGGAGTTGTTTGTAAATTCTGACACGGAATGTTCTGCCTTCCAAGAAGGTACCAATAGTTTGAGTGAGCTACAGCGGCAGATTGAATTGATCCATTTAGAAAATTATCACCCTTTCCGCAATTCTCGACAGCGATGAGAAGAGACTGATAGGTCTTCAGTTTAGTAGAAACCGTGGGTCCTTTTGAAGTTTCGGCAATAATAACCACTGATTTCCATATTTTGGGATATTTTTCCATCAATTATGCGTGAAAGGATTTTTAAAATATTTTCCGGTAGCGAAAAGATCACTGTGTTTGTAATATTTATTAAGCGTCTATATAATGCTCTTAATTTCGTCAGAGTTCGTTGGTTTAATCCTGTCTTCATGCTCAATGTTATATCTCAGGAGTCTGTTCGAAGAAGATTCAATTCTATGCTCAGTTTCAAGGTCCTCCTTGTTTAAAAAATATTCACGAAATCGCATTTCCAGGGAATCTGCAAGTGCTTCAGCCTTAACGACATCATAGGATTGCATCCTATTTGGACCATGAATAGGTGGTACCATCGTTTTGCTATATATTTGAGAATATTTGATGATCCTCCAGAAACTACCATACCCAGACTCGAGACTCTGCTAAAAGTTCTTCCATGGCTCATTTTGGGATATCTTTATCTTATCACGGATTTCATCAGTCATTCAAGTAGTGTTTGTGCATTACGTTAGTTCACTTGTATACCTAGCTCTGCTCAGAACTTGACGCCTTCTCCTGATTGGTTGTTTAGTGCTCTGAGGGAATTCACCGGGACTCGTTTCCCTTTTCTGAGCTATGACCGTGCTTTTTCGCTTGTAAAATTTTCTAAGTTAAGTTCTCAACGATGTTTTCGATGTCCGGCCATTTTGGGGAGATAAAATCATCTTGAAAAGCCGATGGGTTTTGCTTTTTAGGGCTTTATAATAAAATTTCTAAAAAAGTACTGTTTGCCCGTCTGTCCGTCCGTCCATCTATTACTCCGTGCGTCACAGCTAGAAAGCTCAAACTTTGTGAAAGGTCAGAACTTGTAGTCTCTAAAAACTTTAGGTCTTATCAAAAATTTTAAAATTTTTCTTAAGGGGATCCCCCTTTATGCTGAAGTGGCCCAATAAAATTTTTTTATCACTAGAAATAGTCGAGTAAGGTATACAATAAAAGATCTTGATTAGAACTTTAAAATCTGAAATAAAAAAATTATTTTGTGTATCATGGGGTCCAGGTGAGGCAAAATGTGCGAAAAATGTGTGTCCCGCCACTCACGATTGGGCACCTTTGAGTCGGAAAACGTGGGAAGAAAAAAAGAAATACCTCAGAAATCAATTGCTAATAGTCGTAGGAATTGTCTATTTTACGTTTTTTCCCATAAAACAAAGCGGTGTCTTTAAAATCATAAAATGTTAAGATTTTATAGACTGACATGAAGTATAAGTAATAGAAATCAGGTCATGACCATGTATGGAATTATTGTATAACATCAATAACACGTATTGATTAGTCACTCTAATTTTCCTTGAATTTTCATAAAAAATTATGGAATAGTGTTTAATTTATGTTCAATTAGCCAAGAAAAAATATTTAAACTGGAACAAAATTGTAATGGATTTATAAAAGAAACTCAGCATCTTTTCGATAAATTTGAACCATTTCATGTATATACAAATGTTGCATGAATAATGCAGGTCAACGATTCATAATATTAGAAAACTTGTTTCAAACCTTAGGATATTACAAAGTCCTTGTGGTTGGAGCACTTTTCTACTCAACTTTTTTGACAAATAAGAGGCGTTTTGACTTTTTTGAGACATCTTCAGTGAAGTTGACTCAAAGGGGTTAATTCGCAAGGTATTGAACGGCTTTGATTTTAATGTCGCGCCAAAGAAATCATTGGTAGCGTATGCTGATGATCTAATCATTTATATGGCAGACCGAAAAGCTGCTATAGTTTAGAGTAATCTTCAAAAAACGTAATTGGAAGGATATCCACATTACGGCTTTTGAAGGTAGTTCAGAATGATTTTCACATAAATCCACTGTTCGATACCTCGGTGTTTGTTTCGATCAGTATCTGTACTATACTGAACATGTCTAAATCATGCTCTGTAAAGTACAGAAAGTAGTCATGGCCTTTCGGCGACTCTTTTATTCCAGATACGTTGATCAAATGGTCAAAGTTATCAGTAACAAGACCCTGCTTAGGCCAGTTTTGGCATACGAATGTCAGATCTAGTAGAAGCAGAGTGCCAGTGCTATGGAAATATTTAAAGTTTTCGAAAGGATAGGTGTCTTCGTGCATGTTCTGGTTGTTACAGCAGGTCTGAGCCGGATCGAAAGCATTTAATATCAAATAGAAGAACTTATCAGACTGCTAAAGTAACGAGAGCCAATATCTTCATATTGAGACTTCTTCGGAATCATATCGCAAGATCTTTAACTGGGAACGAAAACTCATGGAGTTCACAGACGTTCAACCTAGCTGACGGATATATTCAGAACTGTCTCGCTACTGGCTTCATTCCTCGAGAAGCATTGGAGTATTTGGGCATGGACCGAGATATTTTTGATTTTGATTTTATCTCAATTATATATCACATTCTCGTATATAGGCGAGCCACCGACAAAAAATAAAAAAAACCTCTAAATCAGAGTTCACGAGGCTAACAATTTTAATCGAGATACTCATTTGCTAGATTCGTTGAAGCTCGTCAAGCTGAGACGGAGCAATCTTGGTATTGGTGGCTGAATGGCAATGTCTAAATTATTCCTTGTTGTGGTTTTTTGTTTTGTGTTTTTTCGTTACTTAGTTTTGAGTTTCAGCTCATTAGTGCTACATTAAGTGTTGTTGTTTGTTTATGTTAAAAATTAGGGAAAAGTTTCAATATTTTGGGTAATTATATGTTATGTTTATTATAACGGGTGGTCCAAGCAAAATGCACGATGTTAATTGTGAGTCACACCTTAACGTGAAGTTTTTCGCGCAATTTAATTCAACATTTCTTTGTGTCAGTGTTCGACAAATTTGACCATGGAGAGGTACATAATTGAATAGCGCGTTAAGGTTGTTCAAGCCCTTTACGAAATTAGGCGATCAAATCAAAATGTATTTCGTGCACTTCATGATATTTATGGTCAGCATAATTGACCAAATATGTCCACAATCGCGAGAATAGTGCGCAAATTTCAGCAAACCGGGTCTGTGATAAATGTGAAATCACCTGTGCATGCTCGCCTAGTTCGTTCTGCGGAAAACATTGCAGTTGTTCGCGAAAGTGTGGCAGAAGAGCCATTCAACCTCGACTCGTCGTCGTTGCGAGATGATAACGGACTTCTTGTGGCCAGAAATTAAGGTTAGGAACCTGGACAATATGTGTTCCAACCAAATTGTGGCACTTGCAACACAGCCAACAAAACAATGGCTCTTGTGCGCGAGAAGTTCAATGGCCGTGTTATCTCACGTCATGGCGATGCTAATTAGGCGCCAGCATCATGTGATTTGACACCGTTAAACTTCTTTCTCTGGAGATATTTAAAAGAAAAAGTGTACGTCAATAAGCCATAAACAATTCAAGAGCTGAAGGATGAGATAATTCAGCACATTAATGACATTGAACCTCAATTATGCCTCAGAGTCATTGAAAATATGGACCATCGGATATAAGTATGCCACCGTAGCCGTGGCAAACATTTGAGCAATATTTTGTTTTACACATAATTGTCATAGATCCTTCTATTATAGTAAAAAATATTAACATAATTTATTTATTTATTTAGCAAGCAAGCCATATTCTTACATTGAAAACAATTACAAAAATATAAAAATTTGAAACGAGACATTTTTCGGAAATTAGATACAATAAATTAACGTACAATTATGTTGAGGAATGAAGGAATTTCAGGATATTAGTTTTATATAAGGCTTTGGAAATGGATGGGGAGTAATATTTACTAAACTTGTTGAATGCCTTACAACAAACGTTTAATGGCTCATTTTCTGCATGGGTAGTATGATGGCGATCTATGATAAGTATTGGTGATTATCTTGTGATTCTAAAGGGCTCATTCAAAGTAATTTTTTTGCTGTGTATTGAACTTTAATATTGTCTCTCAGAACATCAAATGCTAGGTACGCAGATATCATCATTTTCCTAGAATCTAGTGATGCCATATTAAGTACTTGAAGCCGATAGCTAGATGATGGTAGACTGTGGAAATTCCTAGGATCGTAAAGGGATCTTAGTGCAAAAAAAGAAACTGTTTCTGGACCGATTCTAGCCTGTCAGCGTAGATATCAAAAACAGGGTTCCAAATCAGGATGGCATATTCAAGAATATGGCGCACTTATGAGATGCTTAGTGATTTAGAAACCCAAATATTCTTGAATTCCTTAGCTTTTCTTTTGATGAAACCTAGCATTTTATTAGCCTTAGATAAAGCTCGATCATACTGTAGTTTAAAGCAAGTCTTTTGGAATTCTCTGAAAACTTTTGGTTTAATTTACAATTAACATCGTGCGTTTTAGTTCGACCACCCTTAATTTGTTAAGGACAATTTCACATCTATTATGCCAAGAACAAATTTCAAATCTAATGTTCATGTTAAGAACAATTTCAAACCCAATGTTAATGTCAAGCATAATTTTAAGTGCAATGTTAATGTTTTAAGAAAAATCGAAGTCCAACGTTGAGTATCATACGATGTTTTGTTCATACCACAAATCTTCATGCGATAAGCAAATACGAGTAAAGAACGTTCATTTAACTTCGAATTTGCACAAACTTTTAAATAGCTTACACGCAAATAAGAAATTACCGCCATCTCAATCAGTTTCTGCAAGAAATCAATCAAAACAAAGTTCAATGGAAGAATATGGAACTTGATCTAGAAGGTGCACGCACTCTCCAAAAACATTGCATGTTTGCAAAAACAATATGTGTAAATGAGATAGAAGGTGGGGAATAAATTAATTGTAACTAGAAGTCATTACTGTGTTTTATTTAATTCACGCAAAAACAATATTAAGCTGAGAGATAAGGTTTAACGTTTAGTATTTTAATAGTATAAGATTTGATTTTGATTGAATTTTATTAGAATAAGGTTATAACATATTAGAGGTAGGATAAATTTTCACTGTTGTGTTTGTATTATAATTGATTTTTAACCGACTTCCAAAAGAAAGAAGGTTATCAATTTATCGCGTTTATTATTTTTTTTGCTTTTTTTTTTGTATGTTCACGCATAACTTTTAAACGGAGATAGATAGAAGGGTCCTGTTTTTAGCAAATGATACGTCTTTCTTCCTGTGAGGTCCCGTTTAAAGGATAAAAAATTCAAGTAATGGTAAAGGGCTCTTACCGTTAAAACTAAAAAAACTCCGACTTTCACCCCGATTTTTCAGCATAACTGATCGATGGATGCAAGGATTTTGATTAGAGTGATTTAAAATGAAGGAAAACATATTGATCTGAAATGTGTCGGAACAGAATTTCAATCCTTCCAAGGGCTCTGTAGATATTAAAAGATCAATATGATACGGTGATGTCGAGAAATTGAATTTAAATTACCTTTCGCACGAAAAGTGCACCCTTCAAAGATTTAATGGAGATACTGAGTCCTTTGGTGATGGATGATATAAATGATGAGTATCCTTAATTTTCTGCATAAACGATATATTTTCAACCGACTTCCAAAGGAAAGATGGTTATCTATTCATCACGTATATTTTATTTTTGTATGTTCACGCATAACTTTTAAACGAAGATAGATAGGAGAGTCCTGTTTTTGGCAAATGATACGTCTTCCTTCCTGTTAGGTCCCGTTCAAAGGATAAGAAATTCAGGTAACGGCAAAGAACTTTCACCGTTAAAACTAAAAAAATCCAACTTTCACCCCGATTTTTCAGCATAACTTATCGACGCGTGTAAGGGTTTTGATTGTAGAGGTTTCAAATGAAGGACAACATATTGACCTAAAATGCATCGCAACAGAATTGAAATCCTTCGAAGGACCTTGTAGATATTAACAGTTAAAAATGATACATTGATGTCAGGGAATTGAATTTAAATGATATTTCGTACGAAAAGTGCTAATTAGTCGGCACTCTGCAAGGATTTGTTGGACATACCGAGTCCTTTGAAGACGGATGAGAAGATTGATCAGTATCCTTAATTTTCTGCATAAATGGTACACTTAAGCCTTTCTACCGGAAATAACCAATTAATTAATTCTAAATGTGGCATAAATACAATACAACAATAGTGAAAGGGAACATTTCACGATGCTTTTCTCTTCCACATTCATTCTTTGCTTACCAATGAGCTTGGTATAGGATCTTTTTTACATCCTTAACGTAAACGTTACATATAGGATTATAAAATTCCTCGAAGCAATAATAAGGATTGAGTGATTGCAAATTATAAAATTGACTCGCTACTTTCTAGTTAATATTATATGTAAATTACAATATATGCCCAGAAATCCGAAATTAGTGATTTCCTTACTAAAAACCGGCGAGAATCGCAACCTTAAAAGATAAACATTTCCTGTTATAATTGATAATAACTGTACAGATGAAGATTAAAATGCATAGCCGAGTTTTCATTGAACTATATGGTATAATTTTCTTGAAACTTTCACGAAAATTAGGTGCCATAGTTAACTGAAAACGAAGGCGATGGGTATCGAATAAAAGTGAACGAATGATGCGGTTAAGAAGGATATTTTTAAGTCAATTTCATGAGATTTATTGTGGAGTGAACTTTTTGTTTACACATATACATACATATATGGACATACATATATGGATATATATATATATATATATATATATATATATATATATATATATATAATTATATATATACATAGATATGTATATATATATATATATATATATATATATATATATATATATATATGTATATACAGATATGTATAGATATATATATATATATATATATATATATATATATATATATATATATATATTTCTATGTATATATATATGCATATATATATATATATATATATATATATATATATATATATATATATTATATATATATATATATATATATATATATATATATATATATATATACTATATATATATACAGATATGTACACATATATATTTATATACAGATATGTATTTATATACATATATATATATATATATATATATATATATATATATATATATATATATATATATATATATATATGTCTGTATGTATATGTATATAATATATATATATATATATATATATATATATATATTATATACATATACGTACAGACATATATATATATATATATATATATATATATATATATATATATATATATATATATATACGAGGTGTGTTCAAAAAGTATCACGAATTTTGAATTTTCGCGGGTTACGTATATTCGAATTTCGATTTTTTTGTGGCGTTATGTTGGTACTCATGTCTGTCACTTATGCCGACAAGCTCGGCCATTTTGAATGTTCACTTGATTGTTGATAGCTGGTTTACTTGCACGTGTTTTCAATCGTCTTCGATTTTTACTTATTCAAAAAAATGGATCAAAGAACGTATGTATATCAAATTTTGTGTGAAAAACGAAATTAAGTGCGCGGATGCATTCCGAATGTTGACTGTGGCATACGGAGAAGCTACCTTGGACTGAAGCAACGTTTATCGGTGGTACAAAATGTTTTTAGAAGGCCGAGAAGATGTGAACGACGAAGAGCGTGCCGGACGCCCGAGCACTTCAACAACAGACGAAAAAATTAATGAAGTGGAGAAAATGGTATTGGCCAATCGTCAAATCACCGTTAGAGAAGTTGCTGAGGCCCTAAACATATCGATTGGCTCGTGCCATTCGATTTTTATCAACGATTTGGGCATGAGACGGGTCGCCGCGAAATTCGTACCAAAATTGCTCAATTGCGACCAAAAACAGCAACGCATGAACATTGCTAATGAGATGTTAAACTCTGTCCGCGACGAACCAAATTTGCTCCAGAGGGTCATAACTGGTGACGAATCGTGAGTTTATGGTTATGACGTGGAAACCAAAGCTCAATCATCTCAATGGAAGCTGCCGCATGAACCAAGACCGAAAAAAGCGCGCCAAGTTCGGTCGAATGTGAAAGTTTTGCTGACAGTTTTCTTCGATTGCAGGGGCGTGGTGCATCATGAGTTCTTGCCACAGGGAAGAACGGTCAATAAGAAATATTGCCTGCAAGTTATGTGCAATTTGCGCGAAGCAATCCGCGAGAAACGCCCGGGTTTGTGGGAGAACAAAAATTGGCTTTTGCACCACGATAACGCCCCTGCTCACACATCGTTGCTTGTGCGCGACTTTTTGGCCAAAAACAACACACTAATGATGCCGCAGCCACCGTATATCCCAGATCTGGCCCCCTGTGACTTTTTCTTGTTTCCTAAACTAAAGAGGCCCATGAAAGGACGACGTTACGCTACGCTTGACGAGATAAAGACGGCATCGAAGGAGGAGCTGAACAAGATTAAAAAAATGATTTTTTGAAGTGCTTCGAAGATTGGAAAAACCGTTGGCACAAGTATATAATATCTCATGGGGATTACTTTGAAGGGGACAAAATAGATATTCATGAATAAATAAATAATTTTTGAAAAAAAACAAAACTCGCGATATTTTTTGAACACACCTCGTATATATATATATATATATATATATATATGTATATATATATATATATGTATATATATATATATATATATATATATACATATATATATATATATATATATATATATATATATATATATATATATATATATATATATATATATATATATATATATATGTATACATGTATATACATACACATACTCAAAAAAGTCTGCGTACATCTCATTAGTACAAACTGAATTATGTTGAAATCGTATGAATCAAAAATGTGATCTTGATTTAATCATTTCGATAATAGAGCCTAAACTGCAAGAAATGTATTGAAGCAGGTTTGTTTAAAAAATTCCCAAAATTATCGAACATATAGTAATTTCAATACTTGGAAGTCTGTGAGCAGCCCCAAAAATGTCTGCGTACACATCACAAAATTTGGGGATTCCCCGAAATGTGCAATGTTGATGCCTTCATTTTTTCATTGTTCTGCGTGACAGTACTTCATTGGAAAATTGTCTGTGTGTTTTGCGTGAATAAAAGACTATTCTTTAATATGGAAGTAAAAAATAAGGAAATCAGTGTTAGTGAGCGTAAAGTCATAGTAAAATTGCGAGAAAACGGGAAAAGTTTTCGTGAAATCGCAAAATTAGTTAGGAGAACCCATTTCTCGGTCTAAAGGGTTATTGCTAATTACAAATAAAGCGGTTTGATTATTTCACGGCATCGGTCAGGACGTCCTCCCAAACTTACAGCACGTGAAAGTGGGAGTATTATTAATGCTGTGAAACAAAATCCCCGATTAACCGCGTTCCAAATTGCGCAGGATATAAGAAAGAAATACAATAAAACAATAAGCGATGAAACAGTGCGCATAATTCTCAGAAAAGGCGGTTACCATGGTCGAGTCGCACGTAAAAAGCCGTTCATATTGGAACGGAATCGCCGAAAGAGAGTGGAATTCGCCAAAAATTATGTAAATATGCGAAAAGAATTTCGGGAAAGCGTTCTTTTTTCGGACGAAAGTGAGTTTTGTTTATTTGGGATAAAAGGACGCAAATTAGTATGGAGAAAACGCTCGACAGAATTCAATAAAGAAAATTTGATTCCCACTTTAAAGCATGGTGGCGGTGGTGTGATGGTTTGGGGCTGTATGGCAGCCAGTGGAGTGGGGCAACTCGTTTTCATAGAATCTACAATGGATAAATACGGGTACCTTAATATTTAAAAAAATAATATTAAGCAAAGTGCCGAGAAATTGCGGCTGGGGAACGCATTTTTCTTTCAGCACGATAATGACCCCAAACATACAGCTGAAATAAATAGGCTTTGATTGGCCTAAAACGTCCTAAAACTCTTAAGTACACCTCCTTGATCACCAGATTTAATCCCAATTGAGCATTTGTGGGATTTACTTGAAAGAAAAATTCGAGAGCATGACATAACTAGCAAAGAGTCATTAAAAA
Source organism: Odontomyia ornata (assembly GCA_963969285.1). Taxonomy (NCBI): domain Eukaryota; kingdom Metazoa; phylum Arthropoda; class Insecta; order Diptera; family Stratiomyidae; genus Odontomyia; species Odontomyia ornata. The sequence goes on from OZ017738.1 coordinate 384,278,808, forward strand.
ATGTTATTTTGAACGAGTGGAACAAAATAACGGCCGAAGAAACATCAAAACTTGTTCAATCCATGCAAAATAGGCTAAAAGAAGTCATTTATAGGAAAGGCTATGCTACTAGATATTAAGGTTCAAAATCTGAAAGCTAATATAGTGGTTTTCAAATAACATGAATAAAATTTTTCAGGTGTACGCAGACTTTTTTGGATGGATTTTCATGACTTTTTGGAAGAAACTTTTTTATTTTGGTTATTCTAAACAGCGAACGAGTGATCAGTTACATATTTATGTACCATATAGTTTAATGAATACAATAAAGAAAAGATTTTAAGTTATAAACAAATGGCAAAGGTTTTTATATTGATATATTTGCTACGACCAGCAAGTGTACGCAGACTTTTTTGAGTATGTATATATACAATATATATATATATATATATATATATATATATATATATATATATATATATATATATATATATATAGATATATATATATATATGAGTTTAATATATATATATATATATATATATATATATATATACGTATGTATGGCTGTATGTGTGTAGGAGTGAGGTTGGTTGTATATGTGAGTCTACATAGGATATAACAAAATTTGTGCCTGGGGGTCGCAGCTTTGCTTCGATTTTCGCCAAATTTTCAGCAATATTTCTGTTCTGGCCAAAGTACAGCTCCAGTTTGTACCAAAACTTGTACAAAAATTTATTCAATTGTGTGATAAAGCTCACAATAAAAAATCCTAAGTCGAAAAATTTGAAACGAAATGGCGGCCGCTCAAAGGTCGAAAAAAGTTGAACGATAAATAAGCACTTCAGGCTCTGGTCAGAATATAAAAATGGCGGCTAGGCAAAGTTCAAAATTCGGAAATTTCTCAAAGCTACAATTCATATTGGATTATTATGAAATCTCAGATCAAGTTAGACGTTGATGAGATCATGAATTAAATGAACCAGAGTTAAATTCGATTCCTATGAACGCTGCAAATTTTAGCCGTAGTGGTTTTTGCATGGCAGTAAAAAATTATATTTTAATATACGAGAACATGATACAATGTATTCTAGAGTTTTGAATGGTTTGAAATGAAAAAATTTGCCACTAAAAAGTATGAAATAAAAAACTTTTAGAAAAACAAAGAAAACCGACTTCGGAATGCCCTAAAAAGGATGAAATAAATTTTATGGAAGCGGTGCCAAATGAATTTCCCCATTTCAACATAAACACATCCAGCATCTGTACCATCTCAAAGAATCGGGGGAAAAATGATATGGCACCACTTCCATAAAATTTATTTCATCCTTTTTAGGGCATTCCGAAGTCGGTTTTTTTTTTCTAAAAGTTTTTTTTGAATAGTGTTGTCTGGCTGTTTCTCCTCTTTCCAATTGAATCATAGAATATGTAATAATTTGAATTAAATTGAATTTGCTAATGTTCTTTTGATTAAATTGTCTTAAACAATAATGTATAAATTTAGGGAGCCATTTGGGCCATTAAGTTTTAGTGTTTTTGTTGTTTGAAATTTGCTTAGTATTTGTTGAAAATTTATAACGATTAGTATTGAATGGATTGAGTTGAACGAGATTTGTTGAATTGGATTTGTTGAAATGATAGATGAAATACTAAGACGGTTAGAAGGTATTTTTGTAGCAACAGCAATAATAAATATTTTTCATGGAAACATTTTTAATGGCATAACTATTTACGGTTTTGTTAAGTAGTTTTAACAATACGCTTTTAAAATCGCGACTTGTCTGACCGACTTCCCGTCTGTTCGTCCGTCCGTCCGTCCGTCCGTCCGTAAATCACAGCATTTTTATATAAAACATATGTATTCTGAAAGTTTCATAAAATAAAACTAAGTTATTTATCAATGACAACAATAACACGTGATACTGTATTTACACAGTATCACGTGTAATTGTTTTATTGTATTTTAGATATATTTTGAAACATTCAGATGTTATCATGACTACTCAAACATTAAGTTAAATAGACTGGAAATAAAATGGTGGCAAATTAAAATACTAATAGCCATATATTAGTTTTCCTATCTCAATTCATGGAATATATATGTAAATCAAGTTTTGATATTCAGACGACGTTTTTTGATTTACTCATTATTTTATAATACTCTTCTAATAGGAGGACTCTCTTGCTACTTTAACTTGTCTTTAAATAGTGTTTGACTTCCAAAGTGGGGGCCAGTTATACGATTATTTGCTTTTTAAAACACGGGTACCTATGAGAAATTAGCCTTTCCGGCTGGTGCCGCCAACGGAATTTTTTAATTATTATTGTTAAATATCTTATTTTATTTTGTAAGCTCAAAAGCGTCATATTCACGTGAATTTCTCTCATACTGTTGTTTTTTTTCTGCAAATATTTCAAGGAAATCTTGTGAATTTCTCTCTTACTGTTGTTTTTTGCAAACATTTCAAGAAAATCTCATATGGTTCAATTTCTCTCGTATGACTACGAAAGTAGCGAAGTCAACATACTATAAACGAAATAGTGAAAAATTTGAAGCCATGATTACCACGTTTTATTATTTTCCTCAATTTAGAGAACCTTTTAATAAGTCAGGCTGTTGATACTCAGAAGACACTGTTTGATTTACTGATTTGTTTGCAAACCCCTTCTGGCATGATCACACTCCTGCTAGTTTTGCTTATTATTCTCACGTTTATTCATCGATTTTAATTGAGTTCTAGCCAATTTTCAGGAGGAACATATTTTCTTGCAGATATACTACGTACGACAAATCATTTAAAATGACAAATTTTAACATACTCGTATACACCGAATGAAGTTCATTAATAAAAATTCTAGGAAAATTATAGAAAATTGTCTAAAATTAAAGTTCATTCATCTCCCCTTGTGTTTATTTTATGCAGGCAAAACAATAGGAGGTCATCAGCATTGTATTTAAGTTCTCTTCTCAGGGTTAATGCTTATGAAGAACAAGTGAAACTGTCTTTATGAGCACTTCATTGGAATTAATTTTTTCGCACTTGCACATTTGATAATATTGTAATTATTGGCATCGCGTGATATGAATAGCTAATTCGAGAAACAAAGTCGAAATAACGTTGTAATTTATCATGACCTACCCCGCCAAACAAGCCGGTAACGAATATTGTACAATATAATACGAGTACTGATAAATTTTCAAATCAACCAAGTACATTAATTCATTCGTTGTGATGACGATACTTAGTTCAACTAATAATGTATTAAGTAGCATATTTTGCTACCTTAATATGTAGAGCTTTTGTTTAGTGGATATAAATTTCATGTTGTTTTATGTAATACGTACACTTATATGCTAAGCTTTCAGCTTAGAAATTATCTTGTTCTAACTAATAGGACACCATATTAAATACGATAGTGTATTACTGTGCAGGCTGTTATGACCTATATCAATTTTCCAGTTATCAATTTAGATAACTCATATGTACATATCTAAGCTTTTTGTGTTAAAGCTGTTTGATGAACATCAATTGAAGCATTCAGTGCTTCCCCTAAAATAACGCAAAATTTTCTAGTACTGAGAGTGAATCACACACAGTGGCAATTTTGTACTAATGTTTACAATTCATCAAATTTTACTCTTAACGTTCGTATACCTACTCTATAAAAACCCATATCTACGAGTATGTATTCACAATTGCAATTAGAGAATTTTTCGGCAACATTTAAGTTGTTTCGAAAAATCTTAGAAGGGGAGGGTAGGGTCCAAATTGCCAAGGACCACTTTATTCCGATACCAATAGTTTCGTGAAGAAATAGATAATATGTGTAAAGTGGGTCGTAAAACGATATACCATAGCATTGTTACGGCAGTCTGATAACGAGCAAGAGGGGTGTCGCTTGAAGGTAATTAAATGTTACGTCAGTAAATTTCTTGTACGTAGATTTTTTGGACGTAATTACAAAACAGTTCGCATAAGTAGGAAAATTAAAAATAATTTTCTCACCCCTAAGCATGATGGTCGCCATCACCGGTGTGTATATAATAAGAGTGATGGCCTGAGGAGAGTTAGTACACACAATTCTTAGAGAAGAAAAATGTTAGAAGAAGGTGGTTTACCACCTTCTAACAATTTTCTTCTTTAAGCATTTTTCATAAAATTATTAGACCCAACTCAATTATGTAGCTACACACAAAGAATTTTCATACGTGGTTTCAATCAACATTGTTGTTGGCTCTTTATCACTTATTGAGTAAGAATTTGAGAGTTTCTTGAAAATATACTTTAGGGCTTATAGTTCTGCTGCCTGCAAGCTAGCCTTGATACGCTTATTAACTAAGGTCGGAAACTTAAAACGGAAGTTTAGAAACAGGATATTTCATAGTATTAAAAAATTAAAAGCTAGCGTAACGCCACGCCAACTGTGGGCTGCTGTTCGGGTCATGAGCCAGTCAAATTAGACCAAATATGATGGAGTTGCTGTAAATAGACATGTACGCTTAGTATCACAAGAGCGTGTGCGCTGTGAACTAAAACTGGTTCTTGTTTCCTGGAAAATTAAGTTATCCTTTAATTTTCTGTAGTTGTCTTCAGTACGTGTTCCAAGTAAGATCTAAGTTGGTTTATAACTTTCACAGAAATCGGACATGGTTAAAGTGAGTGCTGGGAACGCAAAGCGGTTTAATGTTTGGTTGCGTATTTACACCCTGTAGGGCCAATAGTGTCCGTTTCTTCGAAAGCACAATTATTTAAAAAGTCGGAACAGCTCATTCGTAAGTGGATTAATTAGTGCGATGAGACAAAATCGTTTGATGATTTGCCTGGTCGAGGCTTAAGACGACGCCAAGGACAGGGCAATCCTCAGCATATTCAAACAGAATCCTACTGTAATATTGCGTTGAGCTCAAGACTTGCTAGAGCAAAAAGGAATCTCGGTTAGCCTGCTGATCATGAAATTTAGACTCAAAAAACGGCTGGAATGGACCTCAAAGAATATCGATCACGATTTTTCCACGTCGCTTTTACTGACAAATTATCTTTTTGAGCATGGAGTACCTACAAGCAATCGTAGTCAATACGCGGAAAACTACGCATTCAGCGCACCGTTTGGTATCCATTTATTGTTCAAGTTTGGAGGTGTTGCCGTGAATAGGGGCGCAGTACTTTGCATCTGTTTACTGGCAACCTGTGCATAGAAAGGATGAACGGAATTTATTGGAAATAATTCCTGAAGCCTATTTTTAAATAGTTTGGAAATATTTCCTGAAGCCTACCTTTAAATAGTTCGGCACCGATCTGAGCGTACGAATTTTTCAAGAGAATAGCGACCCAAAGAACTACAGCCGAGTAAACATGGAATAAAAACCCAAAAACGGCATCACAACAATCCGATAAAAAATATGCAGGGTGCTATGAAGCTTAAGCTTAATAAAAAATGTGTAATATGCTAAGCAGCTAATAGACCAACTTTGCACGGCTTGAAATAGCAATATTGGCCAAAAATTTAGTCAAAAGACTGCCCAAACGGCAAGAAAATGGTGATGATTGCACTGCCCACTAGTATAACGTGTATTAGCTTTACTGCTATATAAGTCAATAAAATGAAAATCTATTCGTTGTAGTAGTTTGTGGCTCTTTTCCAGTGCACATGCTCTGGTGATACTAAGTGCAATATAAAATATTTCAGTAATGTGCTCAGAAATGTACCCCAGGTAATACCTTATAAAGTCCTCCCAATTTGTGATGCCGCTGTGGGTAGAGGATGGCCCAAGGGTCCCATTTTTCAGTTTTTGCCACTTATCTCGAAAATGGTGCATAAGACCAAAAAACTTGTTGGTGTCAAAATTAAAGCTTCAAAAATATGTATTCCTTTAGACCTACAACTTAATGTTAAGGATACATGCGGCTTAAGATATAATAAATTTACTAAAAAATTTGATATTGCTCGGATTTTTCATCAAACGTCTCCTTCTGGCTCTTTTTTTTCACCATTTAACAGGACGCCATAGGAAACAAAGTTTACCAGTATTTAATTTTCTTTAAATATATGTCTAGTTTTACTTTTTAATAGGGACCAGCTACAAGGCTAGACCTTTGTTCTAGGTTGCCTATTCTTGAAAAATTTAGCATATTCAAGAAAGTACCGTATATATAAATATATATATTTATATATATATATATATATATATATATATATATATATATATATATATATATATATATAGGGTGAGTCATTATGAGGTTTGGTTTTAATATCAAATAAAAGGCATACAGTTGAATTGTTGAATTCCATAGTAAAAATTTTATTAGGTCGATAACTTAATTCGTGCGGTTTGCTAAGAGATGTCGTAGCTTGTATAGTATTACATCGTTCCAATGTCTACTGTCATTGTACGTATTTTCAGTGTATGCCATTCATGTGAAGCGTTAACAACAGTAATTTTTTTCACTCAAATATGTCGAACTTTGTTCCTGAAAAAATGTTTTTGCGGGGAATTCTTCTTCATTACTTTAATATGAAGAAAACTGCTGCCGAAAGTCATCGTATTTTGGTGGAAGTTTATGGTGAACATGCTCTAGCTGAACAAACCTGCCAAAAGTGGTTTGCACGATTTAAAAGTGGTGATTTTAGCTTTGAAGACGATGAACGTCCTGACCAGCCAAAAAAGTTAGAAGATGAACAACTGGAAGCATTACTCGATGAAGATTCTTGCCAAACACAAGGAGAGGTCGCAGAATCCTTAGGTGTCACTCAAGCAGCCATTTCAAAACGTTTAAAAGCAGCTGGATGTATTCAAAAGCAAGGAAATTGGGTTCCACATGAAATCAAGCCGAGAGACGTCGAAAGGCGGTTTTGCACGTCTGAAATGCTGCTGGAACGCAACAAAAGGATGTCATTTTTCCATCGGATTGTTACTGGTGATGAAAAATGGATCCATTATGACAATCCCAAGCGCAAAAAATCATATGTGAAATCCCGCCAATCAGCCAAATCAACGGCAAAGCCGAATATCCATGGCGCGAAGGTAATGCTCTGTATTTGGTGGGATCAGAAGGGTGTGCTGTGTTATGAGCTGCTAAAACCAGGCAAAACCATCAATGCAGCACGCTACCAAACACAATTAATGCGTTTGAAGAGAGCAGTAGCCGAAAAACGCCCGGAATATGCGACTAGGCACGAGGCAATAATTTTCCATCATGACAACGCTCGGCCCCACATTGCTTTTCCGGTTAAGAACTATTTGGAAAACAGTGGATGGAAAGTTTTACTCCACCCGCCTTATAGCCCAGACCTTGCCACTTCTGACTACCATTTGTTCCGATCGATGCAGAACGCCCTCACTGGAATACGGTTCACATCAGAGCAGGATATCAAAAATTGGCTTGATTCATTCTTGGTTGCCAAGCCGGCGCAGTTCTTTTGGGATGGGATCCACAAATTGCCAGAAAGATGGGAAAAGGTCATAGCTTTAGATGGGCAATACTTTGAATAATACTATTGTACAATTTTTCTCTTAAATAAACGTTCAAATTTTGAAAAACAAAGCCACACGAATTAAGTTATAGACCCAAAATTTTTAGTCAAAAGAACAATCTATAACATTTACTTTTTAAAAATTATCTTGTTTAAATATTGAACCCAACTACTCTGTAAATGGTCCATCTTAACGGTCCAATTTTGGACGACGTGTTCTAGCATAGCGACCGGTATCTCACGAATGACACGAGTAATGTTGGCTTCCAAAGCGTCGATTGAAGCTGGTTTATCTCTGAAGACCAGAGACCTCGTGTAACTCCAAAGAAAATTATTATTTTCCCCCCATTTAGATTTAAAGGTGTGATATCACACTATCTAGGCAGCCAACTTACTGGTCCAAAACGTGAAATCAGGTTCTTTCAAAAACAATTAATTAATAAGTCCATTGTTTCTCTCGTTGTATGCAAAGAGCACGACAAACATTTCTCGCAGAACGCTGATTTTTGTAATAAGCTGAACGATTCTGTACTCCCACCCATCCTCTCATTCTTACTTCATAGAAATTTCGCTCGGAAACTACGATAGCTATAGTTATGAAGCTTTAAACGTACATTAAAAATTGGAATCCCTCTAAAGTTTGAGTATACATTTTTAAGGGTTTAAAGGGTGTCTCTTTTATGGGGAAGTAGTCCCTTTATCAATTTTTATTACAAAAGGTAGCGCACAAGGACATCAAATGAAGGATCTTAGCGAGAACTTTAGGTAAGAATATCGAAAGAACGGATCTTTAAATTTACCAGAAACTCATATGCGGTTGTCTTAGATATTGGTGCATATTTATTGTGATCAAGTTTTAAATAACAAAGTTATAGCTGATTGAAATTTTTACAATTACAACAATAACAATGTGCTATACTGGCGAGATCGATGTTTTTACGTGGCCTAAACATTGCAGATGTGTTCAAATTTCCACAAAAAATCTTCAGATTACTTTGTGATATTGATTGTGATTGCTCAAACACTGCCGTTAGTAAAACGCAAATGAAATGGCGGCAACTTTAAATACACGTTAACCACATATAATTTTTTCTGTGTCAATTGAAAGTTTCTGAAAGCAAAGTTGCTATTGCTTGATTTACAAGTGCATTTAGAAAATTCTTCTGGCGGTTTATTCATGGTGCTTGAAACTTCATGTGTTGTTTTTTTACTCATAAAATAAATGTCATCAAACGGTTTTAAAGAAAAAAATTGACTAAAACTGCATCCGGTTACAATCTGCTTTACCCATAGAAAATCATTTATACCTCTCCTTCAGGTTACTAAACTTTTCCTTCAGATATTGCACCAACAGATAATATCCAAGCCATTGATGCACCAGTTCTGTTTGCAGTGAAATAATGTATACTATGAAATCTCCCTTTAATTTAAGGCTAATATGGATGGTTTATCATAGAGAGTTGAAGCCTTTAAGCGAATAACATTAAATGCCGAACATGTTCCTAATAAAATCATGACCCCGAAATTTCAACTATACTATTTGAAATTTAATTACTAAAAATAGATTAACAGTTTTTTTAAAGAAAAATTTCAACAAGCTTCTAGTTAAATGGAAGGTAAAAGAGCCAGAAGAAAAACTTTGACAAAAAACGTATTCGACTCATTTAAAGGCAAAGTTTGGGAACACTACATTGTCTCAAAATCGAGTGTATACGTGGGCCAGGGAATTAAAGAGAGGGCGAGAGCATGCTCAAAGTGAAAATCATAATCGGTGCTCAAGGACACCGATTATGATTTTCACTTTGAGCATGCTCTCGCCCTCTCTTTAATTCCCTGGCCCACGTATACACTCGATTTTGAGACAATGTAGTGTCCCCAAACTTTGCCTCTTAATGAGTAAAAATTGTCTTACAGATGACAAAATCTATGCCATTCGAGATATAAATTTGGCAAACGATTCATTGCGCAAAACGGACTTGTTAACTAATTCATACAATTTGACACCGTTAAATTAGTTTTTTGAAAATAAATAAAGTTAAATGTCTACACCTATAAACCAAAAATAATTCAGCCCATGGAAACCCACATTTGAGGCGTTACTGCCGAAATACAGCCTGCTTTACTGCAAAGAGTATGTGAAAATTTGAAATTCAGTTTACTTCACATACGTGTCAACCGAGGCACCTTTAAATGTTAATAACAGTCTGAGTCGACTGTAGTCTGAGTCGATGCTCGTCAATAGTCATGTATTGTTGTTGTTGTAATACAGAAAAATTCAAACCACCATAACTTTGTCAAATAGCTTCTGAAATTTACAAAGTTGATGATAATTACAACTAGCCATCTGGAATTCAAATTTCATTGAATTTAAAGGTACTCTAATAATTTTATTCATGAAAATGTAAAATTGATATTTTATACTATCGCTAACAAAGTTTAGCAAGATTCAACTTCTGAGATGTTTCTCATTTGTTCACTCATAAGGAATGATTTCCATAATTTTTTCCAGATTGTTTGGTCAACAAAAGTCCAATCGCACGAGGAGAAGGAATTTTTTTCCTACTTCGTTATTGATATTGCAGTCTTAATAATAGATATTAAAAGAACTCAGCAAGGCCTTTCATTACATATCCTACTCAACGGTGAAAAAAATGGTTAAGGGTCACATGCTTACATGGGGAGACCCCCCTAAAATCGTTTGAAATTTTTTTTTGACTCCGAAACTCTCATTAATCAGAATTTTCTGAGCTGCTCAGAAGATTTAATGAGATTTGAAACTTGGTGTGATATACTGATGGGCGGGCGGATGGATGAACAGACGGACGAATAGCTACTGATATCAATAAGGTATTGTAGTTTGTTTTTTTTCGTAAAACTCTAAGATCGGGAAATTGAGGGGACTTTAGTACACTTTAAATGAAGATGTTGGAAATCCTGCGCATTATTATAAAGTGGGAAACAAACGGTAGCTACTCATACATTTATGGTGGAAAAACTCAACAGTGGGTAAAATCATCAAAAAAGGTGTGGAGATTTTAACCCTGCTTGATGCAATCTTATGCAATTTTTTGTGGTTTCCGGAAAGAGGGAGTGTGAGTAGTCTCAACGTGTGTGAAATTCAACTTAAAACAGTGGGTTAACTTTTACTTTACTTTTTACGAGATGAATGTTTGTTATGTTGCCTACTTTGAAGTGTAAGATTTCTAACATTTTATTTGATTTGTTTAGGGATTGTATGAAGGGATACGTTAATAAACCCCCAAAACTTGGACATTCTGTGAAAATGTTTGCTCCAATTTAGTATCTCTAACTCATACAGAATGATCGTTTATATGTACTGCGCAACAAAGAACTGTTACCCTTCTTGCTAGAGAGCGTCGCGCTATATACCTGCGTCGAAATGAGAACCCGAGGGAAATTGTAGCTAGCGGGGAGAGACAGCGCTCACTCAACGATTGGCAGCAATTTTGTGTGAACTGCATGAAACCAAAGTGGACTGCCCGCTCTAACCTGGATATGAGACTGTGGCTTAATCGAAGACATGTTGAGACTGATTTCTATCTGACTCAGCTTTTGAGCGGGCATGGATGTTTCAGTCTTAGTTGCACAAGATTAGTAAGTCACGGTTCTCCGATTGTCAGTATTACCCAGGAGAGGAAGATGATGCCTGCTGGACATTTTTCCATACACACAATGGGGCAGGCTGCAACGAAGCCTCCACAGGGAGACGGCAGAGCTCACCATAGATAGTATAGTTGCAGTGATGCTTGAATCGGTTGACAAATGGAACCAGGTGGCGCATTATGTTCGGGCCGTCCTAAAAGATATAAGGATCTCACAACAGCTGGTGACGTTGGGGCTGGGGAAGCATTTGTCAAGCGATTCCTCTACTTCTCTCCACTCCCACTGGAGGAGCGATCCTCCAGCTTGAAGGTGCCTTACGGCATAGCAAAATGAGACCTGGCCTAAAATAATGTGTCAAGTGGTTCCAGACTAGGTTCTAAGGTTGATAGAAGGGGTGGTTAGTGGGTAGTCTAGTCGCTTGCGAGCATAGAAGTCCCGAAGCAAGTGTGGAAATGGTATTCACCTCCCAACCACAAAAAAAAATATACAGAATGGATACAAACCATATTCACCAGAAACTTTTCATGTATGACAGACGTTCTCTTATGGAAATATACAATAACATTGCAAGGTTTGCATTTTAGCACAATGGTAAAATTGTTCTTTCATGTGAATTGCTCATACATTTTAGAATTGAATACTTGAACAATACTTAAATTGCAAAATCATATTAAAATGTTAGTTACTATACACAAAATAAGGAAATTCACACTTTTTTAGTGTGAATAACATTTGTTGTAGCGGTTCTCTTCTGAAGGAGTAAAATTGGCAATGAATTGTAAAGAGATCCCTTTTTCAGTAATGTAAATTCCCCGCAATTTTTTTGAGTGTGCGCGTGACGCAGGGTACCTTCCCTTACAAATTAGTAGATCCACATGGTTATATGCAGCAAAAATTCTGATTTTACTAAATTTGTAGATATCATACTCAGTCTCCAAAGGTATTGACTAAACATCTTTAGAAACATAAGTCAATATACTTAGGTCCACTAACATAAGAATTAACACTAATACCTGGTGCTCTTAAGTTTAATATGCCAAAAATTCTAACTTTATGGCATAAAAGTTGAAAAACAGGAGTAGTTAGCTCCGATCCTGAAAAACCCCTTAATTTCATCTGAGCCTAAGAAAGATTCTATTGTACTAAAACATAACTTGTCACCATCAAAAATTTGATATTTGAGCAAAGCAGGAGCCACTGTCCCCGTAAAACAAAAGATAATAGTCATTCAAATATGAACCAGGCAAGTAACATATTTTTTTCAAAACAAGGAACCTTAGTTACAGGCAAATTATTACTAAGTCTAGGAGGACGCAATTACATGTATATTTGCTTATTTTTGTACTCTTTTAGTGGAAAGTGCGGCAGAATTCTTCATCTTTATGGATATTTGATTTCATACAAGAAGTCTACTCCTAAGGATTCAGTTTTTCTACTAATAGATCACGATTCATCACATGTTGACATTGATGTGGCTGAAAAACAAATACTAATTTGCTATTTTCCCCATCGCATTTTACTCATCATCTTCAACAGCTTGATTTTGGAGTAAATAGGCCATCGAGAATCTACTGTGTCAAAGTACAAAAATAAAAGTGGCTATCTACTCGTATTACTAAAGGAAAGACAATGTCCATATTTGAGATTCACAGAATCATAGGATATGCTTGACCTCTAGCAGCAACCAAGGACCAAGCATAAAAGCGTTTGAGAAGGGGGACGTTTACATTGTCAATACAACCTCAACACACTCACAGATGAAAGTTTGGCTCCATCTATTGTATTTGATCGTCCAATGCCTGATGCAAATGCGCCCCAGGAAACTAGTTCGAATTAAGAGCTACGGCTACAGGAAACATTAGAAGTTGAAATGATATAAAAGCTTCCATAAAAATGAAAAAAAACCCAGAAACCCCTACTACATACTCTAAAATATTTCTAACTTGGCAAACAATGTTCTCATACAAACCGCGCCCTATACATTTTCACCTGACGTCAATAAAATATTATGAGATGTACCTCATAATATTGTATTGAGCACTTTAATCCATTTTCAGCTTTATCAGTTAGTAGTAAATTGTATTTATGAAATTTCCTAGGACTTTTATGCCGAAAATTAAGGATTTAGGGGTCTCGGTATAACATTTTTTTTTTAAACCGTTGGGCCTTGCATTGCTGTGTGAGCAGACGCGTTTCGACTCCTTTGAATCATCTTCAGTGTCTAAATGATGTGTTGAAGGGAATGACTTTTTATAGTCGTAGGATGGGTTGAACAGGTAGTGCTAAATTAGGTCAGGTACTAAATTTGGTTGGGTAGGATTTTACGTTTTTGTTTTTTGGATTGTTGGATGTCCGTTTGTTTTGTTTCATCTCGTTTCCGTTTTTACCGGACAGTGTGGTCTAACACTGAGAAAATTGTGTTGGAATTCGTAGTAGACTGTTGATCGATAATATGACCGTCTATATTTCTATGTTTATATATTTAAAGCCTTTCAAGGATGTTAAGTCTCGGTCCTTTGCTTTGTGTGTGTAGGAACGTGGTAGAGTTTGTTATAATGTCAGGCTCCTGTGTGTGGTTTTTTAGGTGCGTTGCATAGTTGGAGTCTGCCTTGTTGCGTATGAACGATCGTAAGCGCTCTTTGTATCATGTCGTTAGTTTTCGTGTTGTCCTTCCTAGGTAAACCATGTCGTAACTAACTAACAATATGTTTCCAATATTGTTAGTTTTGAAAAAAGTTTGTACTTTCTAAATAAGTCTGATAATTTTTATGTCTCTTTGCCGACGTGCGTTAACGAAATCCACTGTTGGTCGTTCCAGTCAGTTGGCGTCCCTGCTTGTGTTTGTACTGTGTAAAAAGTTTGTCAAAGTCACGTTATTTGTAAATATCACTTAGTTTTTTGAAGTAGTTAGAACGAATCATGGGGATGGAGTGGAGTCTCTGCACCTTTCATCTGTACGCTGCTAGTTTTTTGGTTGGGGATGGTTAGATATTTCGTGTATGGTATGATCAGTTGTGGTTGGCTCTCTCATATTTGGCAGTCTTATTGTGTTTGTTCACGTGTTGTGGCTAGGTCCATATTGTTCAGTTGCCCGTTTGTTTTGTTTTCTATAGTGAATTTATATTCGGGTGTATTTCATTCATATAGGTAAATAGCTCGTCTTGTTTATTTTCTTGTGAGTCAATAACGATGGAACAAATATCCACATATCGTTTGTAAAATATTGCATAGAATCTTTTGACAATTTTAAGTATAAAAAATTCTTCCAAAGATTGTAACAATATTGCTGACATTATTTACGACATTGGATGTCCCATACTCAGATCGTCGTTGGCTATGTATGTGTTCTTATTGAACCTAAAATAGTTCTGCTTGATTTTGGATTTTATAAAATTGAGTACTTGGTTTGTGAATCATCGGTTGTTATTGAATGTAAGTTTTTCATTTAGCATAGCCAGTGCTTCATCGACGGGTATGGACGTATACAGGATGGTAATGTCTAGTGATAAAATTTGACGAGTGACAGTCAGTGTAAAAAAGGTGGTAGGGTTTGCAAGAGCACGGCTGTTTTTTAATGCGTACTTGTCATCAAGGAGCATAACATCAGCCATTATCGTTGCCAAGTACCATGCTTATTAGTATGCAGGAGCTGAGCGGTAACTGACGACAGGGTGGATAGAGATATTGCGTTTGTGGAGCTTATGTTGTACTTGAAGGGGTGGTGTGAATTTATGTAGCGGTGCTTAGTATTAAGAGGAATGATTAGTGGGGAAATAGCAAACTATGAATCTATTTGGAATTTATTGTTTAAGTCTTTGTTTACCAGCTTGTTTTCATTGGCGTTGATGAGATCTATTGTTTTATGTACGTATTTCGTTGTTTTTAGGATCATTATTGTATGTCCGATGTCAGCCATCGGCACTGTTAGTAGGTTATCCGTCAGTTTTTTTCTGAATGTGTCTTAATATCTTATTGTCTTAATGGAAAATTGTTTTGATTATGCTAGTGCATATTTTTTGAAGTATATTTACTGCAGTATATCTTTCATATGTCTGTTATCCCTGCGGTAATTTTTTAATGGCTAGTTAAGTGTTGATTGGTAGTTGTTCTAGGTCTTTGTTGCGGTTTGTATTATGTAAGTTCTATTCCAGTCCCTAATCTAACTGCTCCATTTCTTGTATTGTGAAAGGCGTGCCTGAAAGATTTACAGTCCGTTGATAGAGGACTCTGTTTGCTAGTGTGGTCATTGTGTTTTTTCATCAATTCGTCAAGCTTCTTTATCATAGTCTCATGTTCAGTTTAGAGTTGAGCGTCAATATTTTGTCTCACTTCATTGTAGAAGGTTTTCAGTTTGTATAACGTTCGTTACTTGTAAGTATGAATACAGTTGTTGTCGATTGATATAGTCCTTTTTTATGTACACTGTTCCTATTCCCATTTTAATGCGAAGTACGTGTGCACTACGTTGTGTGTTTTGTGCAGCAATTGTGTTTTGCTGTATTACGATTTTGGCAAATGCTGGCGTAATGTTGTTTTTTGAACACTGTCTATTAAACCATATGTTTGCTATGGGTTGATGAAGCCTTAAAGTAAGGTTGCAGAATGATCGTAACAGTTTTGCCTGGCTCGCAGTGTTGTTGTCAATTACTTCGTGTATTTTATCCACAGGCCTATTGTGTTAGAAATAAAGTAAATGAAGGCAACAAACTGTAGTTTACCTAAGAATTAATACAGCGCCTTGGCACGCATTTAGTTGAGGCAAAGAGTGCCAGAATATTAGGCGACTATTAGGTGTTATGGCCGGGTTGTTAAAGGGCAGTAATGCCAGTACAGAAATAAATTATAAGGCGAGTGGCCGGATTGAGTTGTATAGAACAACCGTATTTTTCTTATCATTCCTAAGCCTATTTATACAAATATTTCCTGCTTATCCTTGACAAGCTAAAATCAAAAGTCCATAAGAAAAGCTATCACAAAAAACTCTTCTGCTAAAAATGCATTGCAAAAAAAATATGCATCGCATAATATTTTACAAAAATTTTAATCATTTAAATCTATGAAGCAAAAATTGTGCACATTGCAAATTCATCTATAACATTCTACTAGTAATATAAAGTACCCATGTGTATTCCAATTTATTCATCAAAAATATCTATTGGGTCCTCCATATGGGAATCCAAATGCATTTAGCCATAAAGCGGAAATATTTCATTGTTTGTAAACCGAAACTCTTTAATCGAAAACGATACTTTATCTTTGAGCGGGAAGACAATGAATTGGCTTGGTCAAAGTCAAGTTCAATGAAATTAGTAAATAAACGTTTTTGTTTACTATAATGTTCTGCCGCATGCCTTGTGTCTAATGTGATCTTTTAAACAGATTAGAAATGTGTTTGAATTGGATTTAGAATTTGAATTTGAATAGGAGTTTGAATTGAATTTTGAAATATAGATTTATTGCATTCAGAATTTGAATTGGATTTTGAAATGTAAATTTAAAAAGATTTCCTATATATGCTACAAGCCAATTCTCTTTTTTCTTGGAAAGCTGTCGAGCCTTACTTTGTTGTATGAGTTGAATCGTTTTGACTCCTTCGATTCATCTTCAGTGTCTAAAGGATTTGTTGAAGGGAATGACTTGATATAGTCGTAGGAGGGGTTAAGCAGGTAGTACTAAATTAGGTCAGGCTATCCCTCTGCCTCTACAGTGTCTAAAGGATGTGTTGAAGGCACAACACATTCTTTAGACACTAAAGATGACTCAAAAAAATTAAAACGCGTCTGCTCACTCAACAAAGCAAGGCTCGATGGCTTTTCAAGATGAAAAAAAAGAAAATAATTGTTTAACAACTGAAGACGTTTTACCAATATGAAACGTGTTGATTCAGGTTTATAAGGTTCATTTAAAGATTTTACTATGCAGACAAAGTTCCTTTATTTTTGTACAATGTGCAGCTGGCACTACCAGTTTAACAAATAATTCTGATCATTTTGGCATATTAAATCACCATATCCTAAAAGAACTGAAGAATGCATAAAGAAAAACACGCCATAGATTTAAAGCTTTCCTATGCATCACAACTTTAAAATAGCTATCAAATATGTACATTTTTGGTGGAAAATCAATTTTTTTATTTACAGTATAAATTGTATAATATTACTACTTTGTAATGATAGATAATCAAATTGAAAAAGACTCCTTATATCTAGCTCAGTAAGTTTTCCTTAGTGCCGCAATATCAGTACGGTTGATGTTACATGCCTCGTGGCTGTTAGACATATTTACTCATCAAAGTTCTCTCGGGCTACAAATATTTAACTGTCAGTCAATTTGAATCTATACAATTACCTTTAAAATAGTCCTACCTTCAAAATCATGAGTTTTTACAATATTGTTTGAACAAATTTTTCCTTTCCCAAATTCTCAAAAATCAAATCTAAAACTACCCAAATTTTGTCTCTGAATAAAATGACTGATAGTGATGATGGACGACCAGACATTTTCAAGATTGAGTTCGATTCTCCAACTACTCGTAAATCAGAAGTTGATATTGAAGAGTTCGAAAATGCATGCCTTAATGAACATAATAGTTTCCGGAAATCTCATGGAGCGCCACCTTTGACACTGAGTCGTACACTATGCAATTTTGCTACCGAGTGGGCTAAGGTACCTTATAATATCATCTGAATCCGCTATCTTAAATATAAAAAACTTCTAAGATCCTTATAGCTAAGGGAGTAATGGAACATAGGCCAAATAATCAGTACGGTGAAAATATATACGCTGCAAGAGGAAAGAAAGTTGATGGTGCTTTACCGGTTAAATCATGGTATATGGAACATAAAAGATACAATTTTCAAGAAGCAAAGTTTTCTTCTCACACTGGGCATTTTACTCAGGTTGTCTGGAAAGATACCAAGGAGCTTGGTGTTGGTGTTGGAAAAAAGTATAAGGGAAAAACTCAATTCGCAGATCAAACCTTTAGACATTTTCTTCCAGAGGAAATGAAACTTACGTTGTTTGTAACTATAACCCTGCTGGGAATATAAAAGGACGTTTTGCAGAAAATGTTTTACCATTTCAAAAGTAATTATGAACAATTCAATACTATATAAAGAAAGAAAATGTTGGTACAATATCTTAAAAGATTATTTACCACAACTATTGTCATCTAAAGTTTCGTGATTGGGGGAATACAAATTTTATATCAAGGTTTTTTATAAACTGGTAAAATAAATGCTTTCATTCTTTATATTTTCCTCTCCATTGTGAATAACTGATGAGTTCTTCAGAAACTACATTTGCTAGCATTTGCATGAAGAAACCTTTAAGAGGCTAATCTAGCAATATGTAATCAATTGAAATGCTTTTTAGTTGTTTTTTCCTATTTGACGGAGATTTCTAATTTCGTTATGATATACTCATACTTTCCTAGTTTTCAAGAAGTATTTCACAAAAATTTCTTCCAATTTTTTAACAGAGGCAATTATGGTTAATGTTTTGGTAGTAACAATGAATTGATACTTGCTTAAAATTTTATTTCAGGATAGACACAACTCCTCCAGCCCCAGCAGTACCTCCAACTCCAATAGCGCCTCAACCAATTTCGCGACCAACACCTAAGTCTTCACTCAAATCTTGGGCTTTGGTACCTTGTGACAAAAAAGCTACCCTCCTTCGAGCGAAAAAACTTAAGCTGAGAGAAGCTTATCAAAAGAAAGAACCAATTGCTCTTGGTTGGGTGGCCGAAGAACCGAAAAAGGCGCTTTCTTCAAGTTCGTTACCATCATCCTCATCCTCTTCTCCTGATTTGGAGGATGCCCAAGCAGCTAGCTGTTGTAGCATATCGTAAAGGGTAGAAGTGTATTCTTCTATCGCCATTGAGCTTAAATATTTTGCAAGATTTACTTCGAAAGGTTTTCTGGAAACCTTACGCCAACATTTAAATATTTAAATAAAGACTGTTTGTTAAAGATGTGCTCGTATTAAAGCATTGACTTTTTTAA
This sequence comes from Odontomyia ornata, assembly GCA_963969285.1. Lineage (NCBI taxonomy): Eukaryota > Metazoa > Arthropoda > Insecta > Diptera > Stratiomyidae > Odontomyia > Odontomyia ornata. The sequence goes on from OZ017738.1 coordinate 384,297,893, forward strand.
ACGAAATAAATATAATATTAAGTACACATTAAAATTAAGCATAACGAGAAATTAGAACGTGGTAAAATCAAGCAAATAAAATGAATAAACTAAAATCAAAATCAAATGCCGTTGAATCGAATATTTAAAGAACTTACAAAGAGGCAAAAGATCGTTTAGATATATACGGCAGACCAAAAAGCTACAATAAATTTTACATCTGGAACCGTTGCAAACAGTCACTATCTCCTTGAATTCGTTGTCGTCTGACAACATGCTTCTCATTAAAACCCACCTCAATTGATGGCACCTCATGATATTTAAGGATTTTGAATTCATAAGAATCGATAGTGCACGATACCAATCAGCTTGCAGCCTGTCCAATTCGAGTATTTCAAACAAGGTATGGGTTAGGTTTATATTATGTTTATTATATTAGGTTAGAGATAAGGTAAAACGCTTAGGTTAGGAACATAGTTATAGATTTTTTTAGTATAATATAAAGTTTTTGATTGCATTTATTAGAATTAAGTTAAAACATATTAGGTGTAGGATCAAAGTTCACTGTAGTGTTAAGATTATAAATAATTTTAGAATAGTGTTGGTTGGTTTTTTCTCCATTTTCCAATTAAATTTAAAAAATATGTCATCTTCATTGATTTGAATTTGCTATATTTTTTTTTCTTTTTTAAATGTGTAATGATAACGTACAAATTTAGAGAGCCATTTGGGCCATTGTTTTTTTGATTGTTATTGTTTGGAATTTGCTTTATATCCTTTTAAAATTTATAACGATTAGTATTAAATAAAGCGCTTTTGATTGATTGATTGACCAATCAGCTTGCTGCCTAACATTAGCAAGGTGTTTGAAGTGATGCTAAACAAAGCGTTAACGCACCAATTGAGAAATATGAGGATCCCAAATTGCCAATTTGGAATTCGTGCCAGGTATTTCACCATACGTGCGATGACGAAAGTAACCGAAGACATCTCTTGGAAACCAAACAGTAGACGATTTGTTGGAGCATGTCTCACTGATATGGAGAAGGCCTGCTGCTCCTGTCAAAAAGTTTTAAAATTAAAATAATTCTTAAAATGTCAATTAGAAAGTAATTTTAGAAAAAAACTTATTACATCGTCGAACTATTCGAATAATTTATCGAGTATCTGGGTTTTACTTGCAAGGAAGTTTCAAAAAAAGTCAAAAAAGAAGAAACGTTTTTTTCATGGAGGAGCCCGTTGGCTTCCCACCGCCGGCGGACCCAGGGCCAGGCATTTCTAATGCGACGAATGAGGAAATCATGAAACGAAAAAACGACCAAGACAGCTGTGAGCGTGGCAGGGGTTTTACACTTTCAAGTGAAGAATACGAAAGAGTGACCAGAGACAACGTGACGGTTACTAAACAAAATAATGAAATTAATCTCCAAATGCAAAATTTGCAGGAAATGGTCCGGAAATTAATAAATGTGAACAAAATAAAAGTGATTGTCACAGAATACGTCCAGCAAAGAAGAAGCGATAGCAAATAAGAAGAATGAGATAAAAAGAATCTACAACAAGCAACACGAACGAAAAAACAGTAGCCCGCAAAAGGCTCAAACATATAAAGCAATATTAGAAGATACGACCAAGACATTAATCCATGATGCTGCAAACATACTAAGCGCAGGAGGAGCAAATGGCAGCGCCAATTACTATGCGGTACTTGCTGCGATGAATGACGAAATGGATACTGAGATGAAGTGCCAAGATAAGATCGGTAATATTAATGATGCTAGTAATAATTTTATTGCATATTTAGAATCAAAAAATAAGGAGGAGAAGCCAGCATCATGTGTGTTTGCTGGTTCTCCTATTAAAAATATTAAGATAACTGAGAAAGTTCCTCCGATTAATGTCTTTGGGCAGCGTATAGGGGATATGGTTCAGCTACTAGCAGCCGGACATAAGATCGACGATTTCGAAGGTAAGAGAGTGACCGCTGATAAACTCGCAATTAAGACAAAAATTTCAAGCTAACGGAAGATGCTCAATAGTTTAAAAGCTCCCCACTTCACATACACGCTAAAGCCGGAAAAACATCAGACCTTCCTGTTGAAGGGCTTTGACTGTGGGGAAAATAGAGTTGATCTCCTTGAAATGTTATAAGAAGCAGCACCAGTTGTCAATTTCATCTGTGTGAAAAATTTTGCAACAGGGAGATCAACTATTGAAGGCAAAATATTACCATTTTATTTGGCCCAAATTTCTAACGATACCAGTCCAGGTGCGCTCCAATAGGTAAAGTACTTGAGCTTTTGAATTGAGGCGGGAACATCTCCAAGAAACTGAGGTCAACCAGTGTTACAGGTGCCAAAGATTCATCCATTCGGCTGTCAATTGTGCCATGCACTATTGCTACGATAAGTGCTAAGATATTCACGCCCCCGGTGAATGCAAATTGGCTCAGAAGGAGCCAAAAGAAAAATTATACTGCATTGACTGAAGTATATTTGGTCATCCAGCATCATATCGAGAATGCCCTCGGTATCAAGATACAAGAGTTAAATTTTCTCCAAAACAAACCCAATTACATTGCACTTTTTAGCCTCCCAACTTCGTCAAACACAGAGCATCATTTGGCCTTGCTGCGGGAGGACCAGCAGACAACAATATAAATAAAATAAATAATGTAACTGGCAATAATGAGCTGCTTCTTATAATTTACCAACAGCTTGAATCCCTTCAGAAAGAATAAATAAACAAGATCAAAAAATCAATTTTGTTTTTCTACGTTTAGACCAACATGCTTCAAAATAGTTTGTCATCCAGTCACCTTCCCATGGATAGGATTCGGCTTATCTCGATCGACGTAAACTCCACTGTTACTATACACTATAATTCATGGCACCTTAATTCATGGCACTCTATGACATTCAAGGATTTTGTATTCGTAAGAAATGATAGGGTAAACGATGATGGGAGAGGTGGCACCGGGATATTGGGTCGGAGACCCTATTGTTTTCAAAATATTGAAAAAGTCAAATTCAAAAACTTTGAATCTCGGTGTCCGTTATCAAAATCTCACTGGCAGGTGGGGATAACCTCTTCGTTATCTCTGCCTATGCAACTGGTCGAAATAGTCTCAAGCTGAAGGAGGAGCTCAATTCCTTGTTTGAAATACTCGAATTGAACAAGCTGCATAATGATTATATTCTTGCTGGTGGCCTGAACGCCAAGCATACATCATGGCTGTATGCCACCAATAATCCAAGTGTTGCATTCCTGAAATCGTGGGAAACAGAGAACCACATTGAATCCACTTGCAATCTATATGGGTCAGAGTTCCCAACATACCCTAGGACAAATTCATATTTGGACCTCTGCATTGCTGACGCAAGACTTGAATTTAGCTTAAAAAGTCCTCAACAGAAATTGCAGGTGCTTTCTTGCGGTAGCGACCATAATGCAATCGTAATGAAAATCAATAATCAAAGAGACGATGTCTTCCTCATTCCAGTTCAACATGAAAATCATCGGTTAAATTTCAAAACAACGAACTGGGAAAAGTTTAAAAGAAGTTTCATCGGGGTTACCAGAAGCAATGTCATCCTTCTGATGGTGGCAACGCTTGCCCAATAGTTCCTAATGACAGGAATTTAACTGACAATAAAATAGATCTCTGTTTGTTGAAGTTAGAGAAGCTGACATTGGAAACGATTGAGAAAGTAGTTCCCAATATCTAACATCGGAGCAATATGGAAGGATATGTAACACCGACCATCGCAAGGTTGAAAAGATTGAAAATCCATCTTCTCACACGCGTCAACAGTACTTATACACAATTTTTAGACTACAACCATACCTCGTTGACTTCAAGAGTGGGGTCGGCAATCAATGAGTGGAAAAACTTAGGGGTACTATCCCACAGGAACCAGACAGTGTTTTCATGAAAGTGAATAGTTTATTTCACGAAAAGTCTCGAATGGAGTTATCAAATCTTGAAGTCACTAGTGCTGGGATAAATCCTCTCGATAACGCTGGTAAGGAAATTGATAGTACGGATCCGGATGAAATGGAAACAGGATTACCTGTGAAAATTTGTATAAACTTGCCCTGGTTGGAACTCGTTTTCAATTCGTTTATCGACCAAACCCTAAAAGGGGGAATCAAATTCTTTCAGAGGTTGTTGATGCAAAAGTTTCCGACTTCAAATCAAGCCCGAACGGTGAAGCTCTTCTTCATTTCAATAAAACATTAATATCTGATCTCATACTGAGCTTGAATTTTATTGACTATTTTGTCAGCGATGAAGACTTGTGATTCATATTTGGCTGGATAAACAAGAAATCATGTGGTATTCCAAACAAAGCTCTCCGACATTTGCCTGAGGTTGCTATTAGGAATTATTGCATATTGTTCAACAACATGTTGAGCAATTCATATATCCCAAATGAGTCGAAAAGCCTAAGATATTTCCGATCTTGAAGAAGGGAAAGGAATCTTCATGCCCTAAAAGCAAGTGAAGTGATACTAAATAAAACATTAAACGCCCTCATTGAGAAATATGAGTTGATGCCAAATTGCCAATTAAGTTTTCATTCCCGGTATTCGCCCATACATGCGATAACGAAAGTAACCTCAACCATCTGTTGGAAATTAAACAACAGAAACTGTATCGGAGCGTGTCTCAATGATATGGAGAAACACTAAGATTAATAAGAACTGGATGGGCTAAGCTCATATAAAATGCATGAGAGAGCATGCGACCGGTTTCAGCTCTCTTCCAAGTGAACAGTCTGTCATTTCCTCCCCGTCTGCCTCTTGCTGGTCACTTTCTTGTTCCAAAAGCTGACTAGGTGTGAACAGACTGTCAAGTTGACTGATGCAAATTGGTCGCCAAATTGGCCAATTTGCAAGTTTCGTCGCGAATTTTATCCGATATTAAAACTGTGGAAAGTGTTCGCGATCTAAATTCGCACCAAGTGTTTAAACATTCGATTGGAGTTTGTGATTCAAGTTACTTTAACGTGTGACACTGTGTAATTAACTTAGAATTTCAAAATGAAATGTGTAGTGCCTTCGTGAAAAAATCATAGTGGAAAAGGAACTGTACGTGTTTCCTTTCACAAGTGAGTAGTTATTATATTAATGTTTTGCATGTTTTTCATACAATGCTGAAGGTTTTTCAAATAGAAAGCAAATTTTTGGTATTGTATGAAAATTTGTTTACATTGAGCAGCAGCCATGTTTGCTTGTGCAATTTGGCTCTCTCTAAGGTTGTAAACAAGAGCGTAGCAGTAGGAAAAGTGGTCGCAGGGGTTGTTGCAACCATATTGTCACGTGGTTGTCCACTCCAGTATTATTTAATTACTCAATGGAGAAACACCTTGCCGTCATGATGTGCAATATGTTATACTGGAAATTATTTGTTGTTACTGATGCGCGACTTCATGGCCTTGAATGGCCTAGAGCAGGGAACACACTGCGCCCCTGCTCTTCTTAACCTTCATTCGTAAGCTATTGAACAGCTTCAATTTTAACGTCTCACCTACGTGATCATTGTTAGCGTTTGCTGATGATCTGATCATCTATACAACAGACCGAAAAGCTTCAATAGCACCGAGCAATCTTCAGAAAATGTTCAATGATGTACAGCTGTACACTGGCAATTGATGAATGAAAATCGATGCGCAGAAGTGCGAGATGATTTTGTTTGGGACAACCCCGCAGGGTGTCAGTCAAGAGCTGAAACGTAATTTGAAGGATTTACACATCATAGTTGATGTAGATGGTTCAAAACGTGTTCCCCATCAACTCTGTGTTCAATACCTCTATGTTCATCTCGATCAGTATCTGTGCTATACTGAACATGTTAAAATCATGCTTAGTAAAGTATTAAAAAGTAGTCATGGCCATTTGATGACTCGTTCCTTCCAGATACATTGATTAAAAGCTCAAAGTTTTATGTTACAAGACCCTTGTTAGAACAGCTTTGATATATGGTCTGATCTTGTACAACCAGAGTGCAAGTACTATGGAAAGATTAAGAGTTTTTGAAGAAAATATCTTCGCGCATGTACGGATTGGTATAGAAAGCCTGAATTGGATTAGAAACACTATATATCAAATAAAAAAATTTATCAAACTGCCAAATCAATAGAGAGTGAGTTGATATCTTCATATTGAAACTTCTTTTGAATCATATTGCAAGATCTGCAACTATGAATGAAAACCCCTGGATTTCACAGCCGTCCTACCCTTTGGAGGAGTATATTAAGACTTGTCTCGCTACTGGCTTGGTTCCTCCAGAAACATTCGTGTACTTGGACCTAAGTCGATAAGTTTCTGATTCTGACGACGTCCCAATAACATAGCACATATTTAAATGGGCAACCGATGAGAAGATAAAATATCATCCGAATTTGAGTTCACGAGACCAACAATTTGCTAGATTTTTTGAAGCTGGTCAAATTAGGATGGAGCAATCTTGGTACAGGAAGCTAAGCGATAATGTCGTGGTTATTATTATTTATTTATTTTTTTGCTTTGTGTTTTTTGTTACTTTGTTTTGAGTTTCAGTTCATTATTGCTATATTCCACGTTGTTGTTGTTGTTTGCTTATGTTAGTACTTAGAAATAGGTTGCGATATTTAGGATTTGTATATGATATTTTAATTATATTAGGTTCAAAAATAAGGTTTACCGTTTTGGTTACGAATATTGTGATAGCATTTTTTTTGTTTGAATTTGATTAGAATTAGGTCAAAACATACGAGAAAACAGTAGAAAATTGCGAAAATATTTTTTATTTTTCAACATAATCACCTTTCTGCTCAATACAATTTTCCCAACGATGTTCAATAGCTTCGATACCCGATTTATAGTAGGAACCGTCAAGCTCCTCAAAATAGCTATTAACCGCAGACTCGACCTCTTCATTGTTTTCAAATCGAGCCATTTTTCCAAATTTGGAAAAAGAAAATAGTCCGAAGGAGCCAGATCTGGCAAATAGGGTGCGTGAGGAAGTAATTCGAACTTCACCTCATTGATTTTAGCCATCGCAATGACGCACGTGTGGACTGGTGCGCTGTCGTGATGAAACAAAACTTTCTTTTTCGTCAGATGGGGCCGTTTTTTCTTTATATCATTACTCAAATGCTGTAATAAGGCTGCATAATATGTGCCGTTGATTATTTTTCTTTTTTTGAGATAATCAATAAATATTATTCCACACGCATTTCAGAAAATGGGTGCCATGACCTTGCCAGCTGACTGAACTGTCTTTGTTTTCTTTGGTGGTGGTTCTCCCTTTTCAGTCCACTGCTCCTTGGTCTCAGGTGTAAAATGATGGACCCATGTTTCGTCCATGGTTATGAATCGACGCAAAAACTCGGCTCTATTGCAGCGAAACATTGTCAAACACCCGATGGAAACATCCGTAAGTTGCTATTTGTGCTCCATTGTGAGCAAACGCGGCACCTATTTTCCGCACGGCTTTTTCATGTCCAAATTTTCGGTCAAAATGTGATGCACAGCACTTTGTGAAATGCCTGCCATATTTGCTATCTCGCGCACTTTTAGTCGACGGTCATCCAATACCATTTTGTGGATTTCCTTCACATTGTCTGACGCAGTGGCCTCACTTGGTCGACCACTGCGGGCGGGGTTCATTTTGGCTCGTATGACCTCGCTTAAACTCAGCTACCCAATATTTGACCCTTGTAAATAAAGCAACAGACTTCCCCAGAGTAAAATCCAACTCGGCTTTGAAATGGGTTGGACTTAGACCTTTCAAATGAAAGTATTGAATCACGTAACGATCCCCAATTTTTTTTCATTTTTACAAATTCACTGAGAGCGTTCACTTTGGATGTCTGTAAAAAAATAATAATAAACGTACCGTTATGTATTTTTCACATTGAGTTGTTTAATGGTGGTACTGTCAATCGGAGTAATTAATTTTTTAAAACTACCTGTATTCATAAGTCAGGTCGGGTACTTTTGGGACTAACCTCGAATCAGATGTAGGATAAAAGTTCACTATTGTGTTAATATTATAATTAATTTTTGAATAGTGTTGGTTGGTTTTCTCTCCTTTTTTCTAATCAAATCATAAAATATATTATAATTTTAATTAAATTGAATTTGATACTATTCATTTTGATTAAAGGTTTTTGATTGATAATGTTTGAATTTAGAGAGCCATTTGGGCGATTGACTTTTAATCCTTTTATTGTTTGGAATTTCCTTTATATTCTTTGAAAATTTATAACGATTAATGTTGGATAAAGCACTTTTGACTTTGATTTTGAGGATGCATTGCCTCCACGACGCACATAAAGTGGCAAACCGATTTAATATTATAAATGTTTGCCTTTGATTATGGGAGGAGAACCTTGATGAACCTAGAAAGAACTTTCCGCATATTAATACAATAAAGTTCAATTTTTTGGCAATTTTTTATAAGGTCAGAGTTATTTTTACTGCGTTTTTTTTATCTCTGAGAGCTGTTCCCGAAAGGAGCACTTCGCAGTTTTATGTGTGTCCTTATGCCGATGTTCCAATGTTGCCTGCAAGGCACACTTAAGAATCGACAAGGTGTGAAGTGCAAACCGCACGTGCGTTATGCGAGAGTGATGGAGAAAGTGGTAGGAAACGGAGATAATGAAAAAAAGTTGTAAGGAGTATCGAAAAAATAATAGTTGTATAAAAGTGGGGTCCTGAAATTGATCTCTGTGTAACGCCGAATTAAACATGAATTATAGTTGAATATAGACTTACAACATTAACGGACATAACTCTGTTTGTAAAAAAATTAATTTTTTTTTTTAAATACCTCCATTCCCTACCGCTCCCTCCATCACTCTTTTTTCATCCCACAACGCTCCTGCGATCTGCATTGACATTACGTCGCTTGGTCCTTTGTGCCGCCCAGACAACGTTTAACACATCGGTATAAGGGGGCACGCAATATAATGTGAACTAGTCCTTTTCATGAACATCCAGTCCTTAAAAAAATCATGATCAGCTCTCAGAGATAAAAAAAATTCAATATAATACGACGCATTCAAAAAAAAAACTTTGAGTAACTGTCACTTCAGTATCCCGTCGATTGGGTCAAAAAGAACGCCCTAAGATACTGGGCGTTCTTTTTGACCCTATCGACATAAATAAAAGCAGGATTACAGGTCCACGCTTCAATCAGTGCTCATTAAATGCTCCCTTAGTATTTTCTTAAATACCAAAAGTGAGTTTGCTTCCTTAACAATCTCTGGTAGATTGTTATATATACGCATTCATTGCATCGTTCTTTAGACGATCCGTTCTGGCAAAAGGTATCACGAATTGATCTGCATTCTTCGCATGATCTATGATACCTTAACTAATGGCGCTCGTTCCGATCCATTAGTTTTTAAATTTCTGTAGATCAACTTAGCTTTCTCCATAATAATAATTTGACTAAAGGTTAATGATTTTGCCAATTGGTAAACCAAACTAGTTTGAGTAAGCATTGGCAGCTTCAGAATGTTATTATACGCTTTGGTCAGCAGCCTAGATATACTGTTTAAATGTTGCTTTGCTGATTGACTCCAAATAATGCAATTTCGCCAGGACAAACGCATTTAGAACAAGTTTCTTGATGTGGATTGGAAAATCCTCATATCTTCTTAACAATCCTATTATTGGGGCTAATTGCCTCCTTAAGCTATTTATGTGTGGTAACCAGGTCATAAAATGGTCCATGATAAGACCAAGATATTTCATTTCTAGCACTCTTTGCAATTTTTCGCCGTTAATATTTAGTTTGACATCTATGTCTCCTTTGTTCTTTTGCTTAAAAATAATATATTTTGTCTTTGAAGTGTTCAATACTAGTTTGTTTCAAATTAACCTCTGATGGTATTTTCCTAGATCCTCGTTTATAGTGTTCTCAATGGCAGTTTTGTCTAGTCCTGAATAAAGTAGCACTGTGTCATCAGCATATAATGTGTGATATCCCGTCAGCGTCATGTATTTAGATTATTTGTGTCTAGCAGGAACAAAGTTGGGCCAAGTATTGAGCCTTAGGGAACTCCTGTTTTCGTAGGTGCATGATTTCTTAATAATAATGCTTTTTGAATCACAACAACTTAATGAAGGAATATCCGAGTATAAGTGTATATGTAGACTACTCTGATGAAACCAGTTATTACTATTTTTGAAAGATTGAGGAATGTCATTATTATCACTCAAATAGAAATTCATAAAGTTTTGGTCTCAGTTTTGGCTAACATTCTCTAAAAATTCTAAATTATTAACTCTTTGGAGTTCAGCTCAATGGGGTGCAATCAAACAAAGCCGGATCCAAGGTAGACGATAAAGTTTTAAGCATCCTTTTATTTCATAAAGCTCTTTCTAGCTATATTTACCTGAATACTTGCAAAAACCATTCCGGCATGCCATGTTCTAAAACCTATGTTCGCTATCAGTCAGATGGCAGAACACTACAGAAGTCTGTTTTTGTTGGGGTAAACCTAATAAGCACTTTACAAGCAACTTTTTGAGACGTAAGCCATCTTCTCTAGCCTTACAGATATTGCGATGGTGATGAAAACCGAAGCGAATTTCCCGAATATGTTGCGGCGATGGTTATAAAACATCCAAAAAATCCATCTGATATAACAAAGTTTGAAGCTGATTGTTTGGACGAGCACAACGTGGCTCGTGGTAGACACGGAGTTGATCCATTGAAACTTAGTAGAAAACTATGCAAGTACGCAACAGAATGGGCAAATGTAAGATTTTTAAGATTATCGTAATTGATATGAAAAATTTATCCAAATTTGAGGACGAGCCATAATTTTGATATGTACGAGTATTATAGGGACGTTCTCACTATGTATATGTCTTTAAAATTTTACGGTGGTTTTAATATTTTTCAACAGATTTTAAGGAGGCCAGAACCTTTTTTAATTGCTAAATTTTTTTTAAGTTCCTCAATTTCCTACCATTCTCATCATCTTTCTTTCTCGCCACACAACGCTCATGTGATCTGCACGTCGCATTTGGTCACTTCGTGAGGTTTTCCTCACAGAAAATGTTCAAAACATCGATAATAAAAGGGGCACACAAAATAATGCAAATTAATCATTTCATGCTTATTCAGTCCAATTTGTGATCAGCTATCAGAGATTAAAGAATTTAATGTAATACAGACCCTAGTCTAAATCGAGCGTTTGTTGACTAAAAATATAACCACGTAGTGGATAGAAGGAAAACTTGTGTTTTCCTAGTCACCTGGCTTTGGATATCATCATTTCATTTCTGTACCTCTAATATTTAGATTTGCTTAGAAAAGTGTTTAAATGGACCGATTAATATAAGATTTCTCAAGGTCGCCGTCAGTTGAGTGAATTTGTGTGAATCTTTTCTTCTGCATATTTATGTCCCTAAGTCAAAGTCAAAGTCAAAAGCGCTTTATTTAATACTAATCGTTATAAATTTTAAAAGAATATAAAGCAAATTCCAAACTATAACAATCAAAAAACTTAATGGCCCAAATGGCTCTCTAAATTTGTACGTTATCATTAACTCATTTCATCAAAAAAAAAAAACTATAGAAAACTCAATTAATTACGATTATTACATATTTTTAAAATTTAATTGGAAAAAGGAGAAAAAACCAACCAACACTATCCTAAAATTATTTATAATTAAAACACAACAGTGAAACTTTGATCCTACACCTAATATGTTGTAACTTATTTCTAATAAATTACAATCAAAAACTTTATCTTATACTAAAAAAATCTATAACAATGTTCCTAACCTAAGTGTTTAATCTTATCTCTAACGGAATATAGTAAACATTACATATACCTAACCTATACCTAATTTTTAACAAAAATAAACAACCACACTAAATGTAGCAATAATGAGCTGAAACTCAAAAAGTAAATAACGAAAAACACCAGAACTGAAAAATAAACACGAATAATTTAGACATTGTCATTCAGCCACCAATACCTGGATTGCGCCGTCTCAACTCGATCAGCTTCAACGAATCTAGCAAATGAGTATCTCCATTGAAATCGTTGGTCTCGTGAACTCAAATTAGGAGGATATTTTATCTTCTTATCGGTGGCCCGTCGATATATGTGATATATGACTGGGACGCCGTCAGAATCAAAAACATATCGATTCATGTCCAAATACACGAATGCTTCTGGAGGAATGAAGCCAGTAGCGAGGCAAGTCGCAATATACCCGTCTGTAGGGTGGAACGGCTGTGAAATCCAAGGGTTTTCACTCACAGTCACAGATCTTGCGATATGATTCCGAAGAAGTTTCAATATGAAGATATCGACCCTTGTCACTTCCCTTCTGCGCGCAAAACGGACGCTGTGGTCATATTCATACAGGGTGGACCAATCGTCTTATATTTAAAATAGGTACAAATACTAAACAAGCTATTTTAATCAAGAAATGTTTATTGTGCCAAACAACACAAATTTGGCTTTTAGCTTTTATAATATATAATATGTAAGTGTAAGCTTTGATTATTTTTACACTCTTGTAGCTTGGGCCGGCTCGGTAAGTGCTCATTAAAATGGCTTGCATTTTGTTGCAACTATTTTCTTTTAATTTATCAATGGACATTGGGCTGTTTCTGTAAACTTTGTATCACCAAAGGAAAAATCAATCAGGGGCAAATCTGGGTTTGAAGTTCATGTCACCTTTTTTAAGATTTTGTAAAATAATTTTACAAAACCCTTCTAGTATCACGACCTGTCTGTCCGTCTGTCCGTCTGTCCGTCCGTCCGTCCATCCGTGTGTCTCAGCACTTTTTCTCGCAAGCTACTTAAGCTAGAAACATCAAATTTTATATGCGGCTGTAAAGTGATGCGCTCTTTAAAGTTCAACTACAAAAAATTTTATAAGGTATTTAAGGGGGAGTCTCCCCATATAGGGGAGTGGCTCACGAAAAAAAATTTCATCAAAGGTAGCCGATATAGGTATAAAATGAAAGGTCTCGATGAGAAAACAGGTCTTAATTTGATACTTTTTGCTTCGAGGGACGCGCAGGGAGGGGAAATATATGAAAAATTGGCCCCCCCCCCTCGCGATTGGACACCTGTGGTCCGAAAAATCTGAAAAAAGCAAAGTAGTAGGTGTTTATGGGTACAACAACAACAAATACCTTAGAAGTCGAAATACGCTCAAGTTTGTTAATAATAGTATGATATTCGAATTTCACATTTTAATCAATAAAATCGCATCGGTACCCTTAAACTGAACGAAATTAATTCTACGTCTAGCACTCGTTGCGTGTAGACGTGTTTTTAATCGCTCCTGTCATTAATTTTAAAAATTAATTAATTTTTCGCAAAAGTCAGTTTCAAACAATTGCAATATTTTTTTACGAGCCAGTCAAAAGCAAATTTTGATTTTATTGGGAAAACCATCACCGTCGAATTATTCGAGCATTTATCGAATACCTGAGATTCATTTCCTGAAGAAATATCAAAAGTGGAAATACGTTTAAGGGAAGTCCCGGTCTGAGAGCATTCCCTCTAGTCTCGCTGCAAAAGCAACGAGATGGAGGAGCCCGATGGCTTCAGCCATCAATCAGAAGGATCATGCCCATCGCCAATGATGACGGGCGAAAAAAAGCTTAAAAGAAGCTACGAGCATAAAGCAGAAAAACCGACAATCCTATCGGTTATTGAAATCGAACAGCTTATCCAAGAAAAAGAGAAAGCTGAAAAAATCGAAAAAGAAAATGAAGAACTCAAGCTTCGAGTTAAATCGTTAGAAGCACTTGTTGGAACGTTACATTCAACAAGGATAAAGATATCAAGAAAGGCCGACAAGCACACTCAAAATCTGAAGACAAGAAAACTAAAAAGCCACAGGAAGAAGCTAATCAAGAGGATGTCCTCAACGCAGGAGGCGCAAATGACACCAGAAATTACTATGCAGCGCTTGGTCTTGAAGAAACGATGAACATTGGAGAGGATACAGGTAAAACGTCAAAATTAGATAATGATTTCATTGAATATCTTAAAATTAAAAATCGGGAGAAAAAACCAAAAGGTTTGTCTTCTGGTCCGTCTGTTGGTCCGTCCGTTAAGATTAATGAAAAATAAGAAAAAGTCCCACCAATCAATGTATTTGGGCAAACGGGCAAAGATATCGTTCGGCTTTTGGCAGCCGAAAATAAGCTTAAAGATTTTCAGATAAAAAGAGTCAATGCCGATAAATTGACAATACGGACTAAGTCGCTGGTTGATTTCCAGGCAACGAAAAGTGCCTTAAATTCTGGAGATGTTCCGCATTTCACGTACACCCCGAAAAGCGAAAAGAACCGAACCTTTTTATTGAAGGGTCTGGACTGTGGTGACGACACAGTCGATCTCCTTCAGGTGCTCCAAGAAGTTGCACCAGAAATAAAATTTATTTCAGTCAAAAACTTTGCAACGAGACGATCGATTGTGGAGCGCAAAAACTTGCCTCACTACTTAGTCCAGATTTCCAGCAAAAGTAGTTCGAGTGCCCTGCAGAAAAAACGGTACTTGAACTTCCACGTGGTGAGGTGGGAACGCCTCCAGAAAAGTGAGGTCAATCAGTGCTACAGGTGTCAAAGATTCGGGCATTCGGCTGCCAATTGCGCCATGAAATAACGGTGTGTCAAATGCAAAGACATTCATGCTCCCGGCGAGTGCAAATTGACTCAGGCGGAGCCAAAAGAAAAACTATATTGTGTGAACTGCGGTGCCTTTGGTCATCCAGCATCATATTGAGGATGCCCCCGGTATCAAGATGCAAAGATTAAAGTCACTTCGAAACAAAGTCAAACACACCGCAGTGTGATACCTACCAACTTCGTCAAGCCCGGGGTGTCATTTGCACTTGCTGCGAGAGGACCAGCAGACAATGTAAATAAAATAAATAATGTAAGTGGCAATAATGAGCTGCTCCTTAAAATTTATCAGCAACTAAATTCGTTATCGGAGCGAATCGATAAACAAGATTCGAAAATTAATCTTGTTTTTCAGCGTTTAGGGCTTTCAAATGCCTCAAAATAATTTGTCATCCAGCCACATTCCCACGGATAGGATTCATCTCATCTCGATCAACGTCAACTCCATTGTTACTTTACATCGGCGTGATTATCTCCTTGAATTCATTGCCAGACAAAAGCCTGACATCGTGCTTCTCACCGAAACCCACCTCAGTTCATGGCACTCCATGAGATTCAAGGATTTTGAGTTCGTAAGAAACGATAGGGTCACAGGTGATGGGGGAGGTGGCACCGGGATATTGGTTCGAAGGCCCTATCGTTTCCAAAATATTGAAAAAGTCGGAATTCAAAAGCTTTGAATCCCTTGAAGTGCCCGTTATCAAAATCTCACTGCCAGGTGGGGATAACCTCTTCGTTATCTCTGCCTATGCAACTAGTGGAACTGTTCTCAAGCTCAAGGAGGAGCTCAATTCCTTGTTCGAAATATCGAACTGAACAGGCTGCATAACTATTATATTCTTGCTGGTCACCTGAACGCCAAGCATACATCATGGCTGAACGCCACCAATAATCCAATAGGTGTTTTCCTGAAATCGTGGATAACAGAGAACCAAATTGAATACAGGTGCAATCTATATGGGTCGAAGCTCCCAACATACCCTAGGACAAATTCATATTTGGACCTTTTCATTCCTGACGCAAGACTCGAATTCAACTTTAATAGTCCTCAACGGAAACTGCAGGTACTTCCTTATGATAGCGACCATAACGCAATCGTAATGGAAATCAATCATCACAGGGATGATTTCTTCCTCATTCCAGTTCAACATGAAAATCATCGGTTGAATTTCAAAAAAACAGACTGGGGAAAGTTTCAAAAGAAGTTTAATCGGGAGTACCAGAAGCAATGTCCCCCTTCTGACGGTGGTAACTCTTGCTCAATGGTTCCTTATGACAGGAATCTAACTAACGATGAAATAGAAGTCTATTTGTCGAAGTTAGAGAAGCTGACGTTGGAAACGATTGAGAAAGTAGTTCCCAAGATTAAACATCGAAACAATATGGAAGGATATGAAACACCAACCATCGCAAGGTTGAAAAGATTGAAAAGCCTCCTTCTCACACGCGTCAACAATATTTATCGACGATTTTTGGACTACAACCATCCCTCATTGTCTTTGTTGAAATTACATCTGAAGAATGTCCGGAACTTAATCCGGTCATACTTCAGGAGTGAGGTCAGCAATCAATGGGCGGAAAAATTGAGGGGTATTAGCCCACAGGACCCAGATGGCGTGTTCATGAAAGTGAAAAGCATATTCCGCAAGAAGTCTCGAGTGAAGGTATCGAATCTTGAAGTCACTAGTGATGAGATAAATCTTCTCGATAGGGCTGGTATCGAAACTGATAGTACGACTCCGGATAGAAATGGAAACAGGATTATTTGTGAAGGATTGGATAAACTTGCCCTGATTGGAACACATCTACCAAAACCCGGTTCATCTACCAAACCCTGAGAGAGGGAACGAAATTTTTTCAGAGGTCGTTGAAGCAGAAGTTTCCGACTTCAAATCAAGCCTGAACGGCCAATCAATTCTTCATTTCAATGAAACATTAACATCTGACCTCATACCGAGCTTGAATCTTATTGATTATTTTGTCAGCTATGAAGACTTGTGTTTCATATTTCACAGGATAAACAACAAGAAATCATGTGGTACTGATGGTATTCCAAATATAGTTCTCCGACATTTGCCGGAGGTTGCTATTAGGAACTATTGCATATTGTTCAACAACATGTTGAGCAATTCATATTTCCCAAATGAGTGGCAAAAAGCTAAGGTATTTCCGATCTTGAAGAAAGGAAAAGAATCTTCATGCCCGAAAAGCTATCGCCCAATCAACTTGCTACCTAACATCAGCAAGGTGTTTGAAGTGATACTCAACAGAGCATTACACGCCCACATTGAGGAATATGAGTTGATGCCGAATTGCCAATTTGGTTTTCGTGCCAGGCATTCGACCACACATGCAATAACGAGTGTAACCTCAGACATCTGTTGGAAACTAAATGATAGACAATGTGTTGGAGCATGTTTCATTGATATGGAGAAAGCCTTTGATACGGTATGGTTAGATGGACTCATTTTCAAACTCCTTCAGGACAAGTTCCCCAGACACCTTGTCGCCATGATGTGTAATATGTTATACGGGAAATCGTTTGTTGTAACTGATGGAAATCTGACAACAATGCGCGAGTTCAAGGTCTTGAATGGTCTACAGCAGGGACCAGTTACTGCGCCTCTGCTCTTCTCAATATTCATTCGCAAGCTATTGAACGGCTTTGATTTTAACGTCTCGCCAACGCGATCATTGGTAGCGTTTGCTGATGATCTGATCATCTATACGGCAGACCAAAAAGCTACAATAGTTCAGAACAATCTCCAAAAAATGTTCAATGATGTGGCGAATGAAAATCAATGCGCAGAATAGTGAAACAATCTTGTTTCGGACAACGCTGCAGAGGGTCAGTCAAGACCTGAAACGCAATTGGAAAGATTTCCACATCATGGCTGGTGAGAGTAGTCTAGAACGGGTTCCACATAAATCCTGTGTTCGATACCTCGGTTTTTATCTCTATCAGTATCTGTACTATACTGAACATGTGAAAATCATGCTCAGTAAGGCACTTAAAGTAGTCATGGCCCTTCGAAAGCTCTTTCATTCCAGATACATTGATCAAAAGGTCAAAATTATCTGTTACAAGACACTGGTGAGACCAGTTTTGACATATAGATGTCAGATCTGGTACAACCAGAGCGCTAGTACTATGGAAAAATTAAGAGTTTTTGAAAGGAAATGTCTTCGTGCATGTACTGGTTTGTACAGAAAGCCTGAGACGGATTGGAAACATTATATATCGAATAGAAGAATTCATCAAACTGCTGAAGTGACGAGGGTCGATATCTTCATATTGAAACTTCTTCGGAATCATATCGCAAGATCTGTGACTGTGAGTGAAAACCCTTGGATTTCACAGCCGTTCCACCCTACAGACGGGTATATTGCGACTTGCCTCGCTACTGGCTTCATTCCTCCAGAAGCATTCGTGTATTTGGACATGAATCGATATGTTTTTGATTCTGACGGCGTCCCAGTCATATATCACATATATCGACGGGCCACCGATAAGAAGATAAAATATCCTCCTAATTTGAGTTCACGAGACCAACGATTTCAATGGAGATACTCATTTGCTAGATTCGTTGAAGCTGATCGAGTTGAGACGGCGCAATCCAGGTATTGGTGGCTGAATGACAATGTCTAAATTATTCGTGTTTATTTTTCAGTTCTGGTGTTTTTCGTTATTTACTTTTTGAGTTTCAGCTCATTATTGCTACATTTAGTGTGGTTGTTTATTTTTGTTAAAAATTAGGTATAGGTTAGGTATATGTAATGTTTACTATATTCCGTTAGAGATAAGATTAAACACTTAGGTTAGGAACATTGTTATAGATTTTTTTAGTATAAGATAAAGTTTTTGATTGTAATTTATTAGAAATAAGTTACAACATATTAGGTGTAGGATCAAAGTTTCACTGTTGTGTTTTAATTATAAATAATTTTAGGATAGTGTTGGTTGGTTTTTTCTCCTTTTTCCAATTAAATTTTAAAAATATCTAATAATCGTAATTAATTGAATTTGCTATAGTTTTTTTGATGAAATGAGTTAATGATAACGTACAAATTTAGAGAGCCATTTGGGCCATTAAGTTTTTTGATTGTTATAGTTTGGAATTTGCTTTATATTCTTTTAAAATTTATAACGATTAGTATTAAATAAAGCGCTTTTGACTTTGACTTTGACTGAACGAAATTATACTTATGTATTTATTTACGTAGCACTGCAAAGGGTCCTTCAACTTTGTGAGTTTGATGAAAATCGAATGATATACGCGGAAGTTATAGCTGTTAAAATTGCTCCAATTACAACAACAACACATGATTTTGGTATTTTATAGACCCTCCATCCAATCAGTCGCTGCAGTTTTGATTTGATCTTCTTGAAATTTTCCAATAAGATCAATACCATTAATATTTTTGAGAATTCAAGATTTGAGTGATTTTTGTCAGTTTGCAACAAAATGGCGACCGCTGAAAGTAGAAAAACAATGGACTTTCCTTTGAACGTGCACATCTCTTTTACATATTTCTTGACGTTATTCATTGCTGGTGACTGCATTTCTGAGAAATTGGATACAAAACCCTTCTGACATGAGCGTAGGTCTGTTTACCCAACTTGTTGGATATCAGTATATTGCCAAAATGTTCAAGAACTTTCACAATAGGATCGTTTAAGGTGTAACATGTAGCCCCATATTTTTAAACCAAATCTTGTCGAGCTTTATAAGTTCTGTAACAATTGACATATGTCTTACCAGCTGATAATCTAGGTTGCCTAGACCTTTATGCGCAAATCTCTCAATGTCCTGGATCGACCGAATCATGATGAAGTTAATGTTGAATCCATTATCTTGAGCTTCCCCATCCAATTCTGTATCGTTTGAATAGTAGGAGCTTGTTTTGTATATTGTACTAGGTACAAATTTTTGTCTAGCTTCAGTCGCAGAATCGTTGTGCTTAGTAAACGACGACACCGTGGCTCTAAGTCTTTATTAGTCGTTTTTGAGTTCAGTACCGTCTACGCCCCCGATACTTTCGCAGACATGGAGGTTTTTTTTTGTTTCAGTACGATATCCCCTCTCGGTTCTTCACTTAGAGATAGTTAGAGCAACACCTTGATCGAGTGTATCGGTACTCAAAAAGTTGTTATGGTCAATACCACGCTTTAGTCTTATGCCCATCCACCCATCTGCGATGCGTTCTGATTTTAAACCAGTACGTATCATAACTAATTATTACCAACGGGATTAGAACAAAGGACCTTTGGCTTACGCAGTGGGTACTCTGACCACTGCACTACGAAGACGAAAGCAATTGTCTTTCAAATGTTGAGACTATTAGTCCACCATGTATTATCGAATATAATTTAATTAATAAGTCGAGAAATCTTTGATCAACTTGAACTATTTGTAAATACTTGATATAAAATAATGATTGCTACAAATATTTTTGTCAATCGTATCTAGGTTGAGGTGCGGAAAAATTAAAAGTGTGTATAATTGACAAACTATAGAACTGCAGTATTACAAGCAAAAACGATTTTAAAATCCGCGTAACGTAGGTTGAAAAAAATATTTATTTTATTTAAATAGCAATACTCGTGAGTATTAATGAGTGATCAATAAAGCCACTTGGAAATTTAATTAGCAGCAAATTATCATCAGGAAACTAGATTACCTGCCAGCCATTGAGACAAATTTCTTGAAAAACTTGGTGGTCGCAGTAAAAATCAGAATTGAAAATGATCCCTAGACCGGTGAGATTAGTATATAATGGTAAATTACTGTCAGACCTTACAAAAATAATCCGAAAATACAGGGGAAAGTCACATTAAACATTTTTAAGGGTTTTGTGTTAAAATGCAAAACCCGATTGAAAGTGGCACCTGTGTTCATCTGTCCGTCCGTGCATCTATATGCCACAGCAGTTTTTATCTGAAACTATATAAGCTAGTCTGCGTGGTCTAGTGGTTAGAGTTCTAAGCCCGTGAGCCGAAGGTCTCTGGTTCGAGTTTCGTTGGCGTCAACGAGTTTAGTTCGAGTGATTCTTCGGAAGGACTAAAAGCCCGTTCAGTTATGATGTGCTGGTTTAAAATCAAAACGTATCGCGGCTGGGTGGACGGACACATGGCCAAAGCGTGATAATGATCATATCACCTTATGGAGTGCCAATGAATTCGATCATGACAATGAGATACTCTATCTCTAAGCGAAGGCGCGAAAGGGGCTGTAGTGCTACGAAAAAAAAGCTACCACCATGAAACTTTGTGGAAAGATTGGAACTTATGACTTTTAAAAAGGCTTGGGGTGAAAAATTTTTCAAAGAGTTTTAAGGAAGTCCCCTATATAGAGGAGTGACTATCAAAAAAAATTTTACCAAAAGCGGGCGAATGGTGCATCAAATGAAATTATAATTACTTTCTCTATATCAAGGGAGGCAGGAGAAAGGCAATTGCACAAAATTTAGACATAGCCCTCCCCTCTCACGATTAGAATCATGTGTAGACCTTCATCAGCACGATAACAACAAATACGTGAGAAGTTGAAATTCACTCAACTTTGTTACTAATAGTAATATGAATTATTAATTTAAACCTTCTTGAATAAAATCGTAAGGACATTCTCAAATTCAATGCATAAATGTCAATTTACAAGTTTGATTATTACTGGAAATTTTAGAAGATCGAATCGTATTTAACAGAGTTATGGGATTATGGGACAATATGCACTTCCAATCACCTCAGACACTACGGGTTTGCAAGGATTTGCGTAAACTTTTCAGGAATTATATTCATGATGAACTTCTTGAAGAATTTACTCAACGGTTGATATCCGTTATCGTAAAACAAAATCGTTGCCGTTTTAAATGAGACCATTGCATAAAATTGTATTTTTCGCAAACTTCAGCATTTAAGCTATGTGCAATTGATACTTGATTGAATCTATTAATGAATAGCTAGAAATAAGCAGTTACAAATTATCAGTGAAAAAATTATGCAGTTAGATCCAATAACAAATAGCTTGATGGTTGAAATTTGTACAACTTTGCTAATAATAGTAGGATCTGTAAATTAATTATTTTCGCCAGCAAAACTATATTACATACTATGATTAAATTGGACGAAAGTTGATATTCAAGTGTGCTTTAAAAGGTTCTTATACTCTATAAGTTTTAATAGAATGTACAGAAGTTATTGCCGTTTGAATTTTCTGCGATTACAACAATCAAATACGATTTTTCTACTACATGGGCTTTTCATCAAATCGGACACTACACTTTTGATTGTATTTTCTCCAAATATATAATATAATCAAAAGATTTAAGATTTACCCCAGCTAATGATTTTAATGACACTGGTTTTTTAAAGTTAAAATATATTTGTTTTGCATGTCATTAAAGTTTTTCTGAATTAAATCATTCTATACTCGTATGTCTGCATATCGTTTGTTAGGCACCAAACCTTTCACAGACGGACTGATGTATACTCGTAGTTAGACGGACAGGCAAACCCGATTTCAATAGAGATTTGTAAGTAGTGCAAAACTCTGAAAAAGTTTTAACGATTTTTAGCTTCAACCCACGACTTGAACTGTTACTCAATCGATTATCATAAAAGTTACTTTGCATCATAATGAAATATATTTTTCAAATACATTTAATTTCTTTTGAAGAATAAATTACATTTTTATATTTTTTTCCAATCGAATCTTCATCAACAACAGGAACTTGCAAAAAGTAACCGCATGAAACACAGACCAGATTCAAAATATGGTGAAAACCTTTACATGGCATGTGGAAGAGAAGTTACTGGCCGGGATCCAGTGAGAGCATGGGCTCTGGAAATGGATAAATATGATTTCAATGACCCTCAGTTTAAGCAGGAAGCAGGTCATTTTACACAAGTTATCTGGAGAACGAGTAAGAAACTTGGTGTTGGTATGGCTAAAAGGTATAATCATAAGTATATATTTTTGTTATAGGAAAATATTCATTTATAATTATTGCAGCAATAAGTCAACGTTCATTGTTTGCAATTACGATCCTCCTGGTAATATTGATGATGATTATATTCGAAACGTTCCCCCACCTCTTTAAATAAGATACATCAGTTGTCAAGTTGATTGTCATTGTACCGTTCTTTCTTACTCTTATCTTATATACACCCAGCTAAACAAAAATGAAATAAAAAAGGAAAATATAAATATGTTTAGAATGAGTTTTGGCATTATCATGAGGTAGTCTCAACTAGACTAAAACTATTTTCTATTTCATTTTGATACTGGTCAGGAATACCTATACACATATACAACAAAATCACACGTTATTTTCAATCGCAATAGTGAATTTCGATTTTTTATTTAATTTTTTTTTATCTCTATTTGGATTATCTCTATACTGAAGTTAACAGTTTTATGCTATGTTAGCTACTAAATTTTTATTTCATTTCATTAATATAAAGCCTTTGAATGAATTAAATAAAGCGCTTTTGACTTTGACTTTGACTAAGCCTTTGAATGATGGCGTACTCTAAACATATCATTATTTAATAATATTGTATTAGTTACAACATAGATAAATGTTTAATTACTAGACAATTAGTTTTGCCATTAGTATGTTTTACTCCGCGTAGTCTGCATGGCTTAGTGGTTAGAGCACTAAGCCCGTAAGCCTAAGGTCTCTGGTTCGAGCTTCGTTGGCGTCAACGAGATTTAGTTCAAGTGATTCTTCGGACGGGACTATAAACCTGTTCAGTTATGATACGTCCTGGTTTAAAATCAGAACGAATCGCAGCTGGGTGGACAAACACACGGCCAAAGCGTGACAATGATCATATCACCTTGCGAAGTGCCGATACATTCGATCATGACAATGAGATACTCTAACTCTCTCTAAGCGAAGGCCCGAAAGAGGCTGTAATGTTACGGAAAAAAATGTTTTACTCCATTCTTGTATATTCCGTATATATAAAGGCTCAATAAATCGTATGTATGTATGTATGCACTAAAATTATATTAACGTTGAATTAACGTCAATATAATTTTAATCTAGTTGAGTCATATGTAATCTCACAGCAACGTTGAGACAACACCATTTCTTTTGATAATGTACTTCTTTTTTAGAGTTTCGTACACATAATTTTTTTTTCAACACCCTATTAAAGTCGGGGCCTGTCCGTCCGTTAGTCACAGTAAATTTTATTAGGAACTACAGAAGTTACAGTGGCAAAGATATGGTTCGGCTTTTGGCAGCTGAAAATAAATTAAATGATTTTGAGATCAAAAGACTGAATGCCGACAAATTGATGATTAAAACTAAGTCACTGGTTGACTTTCACACAGCGTAAAGTGCGATAAATTCAGTCTAAAACATTATATATCGAATAGAAGAATTTATCAAACTGCTGAAGTGACTAAAGTCCATATCTTAATATTGAAGCTTCTTCGGAATCATATCGCAAGATCTGTGACTGTGAGTGAAAACCCTTGGATTTCACAGCCGTTCCACTCTACAGACGAGTATATTGTGACTTTCCTCGCTACTGGCTTCATTCCTCCAGAAGCATTCGTGTATTTGGACATGAATCGATATGTTTTTGATTCTGACGGCGTCCCAGTCATATAGCATATATATCGACGGGCCACCTATAAGAAGATAAAATATGCTCCGAATTTGAGTTCACGAGACCAACGATTCCAATGGAGATACTCATTTGGTAGATTCGTTGAAGCTTATCGAGTTGAGACGGGGCAATCTAGGTATTGGTGGCTGAATGACAATGTCTAAATTATTCGTGTTTATTTTCAGTTTTGGTGTTTTTCGTTATTTACTTTTTGAGTTTCAGCTCATTATTGCTATATTTAGTGTTATTGTTTATTTGTGTTAAAAACTAGGTATAGGTAAGGTTTATATTATGTTTATTATATTAGGTTAGAGATAAGGTTAAACGCTTAGGTTTGGAACATTGTTATAGATTTTTTTAGTATAAGATAAAGTTTTTGATAGCATTTATTAGAATTAAGTTAAAACATATTAGGTGTAGGATCAAAGTTCACTGTTGTGTTCAGATTATAAATAATTTTAGAATAGTGTTGAATGGTTTTTTCTCCTTTTTCTAATTGAATTTTAAAAATATCTAATAACCTTGATTGATTTGAATTTGCTATAGTTTTTTTTTTAAATGTGTTTAATGATAACGTACAAATTTAGAGAGCCATTTGGACCAGTAAGTTTTTTATTGTTATTGTTTGGATTTTGCTTTATATTCTTTTAAAATTTATAACGATTAGTATTAAATAAAGCGCTTTTGACTTTGACTTTGACTCTAAATGCGATAAATTCCGGCAAAATTCCGCGCTTTACGTACACCCCCAAGAGTGAGAAAGTCCTTTTCGTTGAAGGGTCAAAGTCAAAGTTAGAAGCGCTTTATTCAATACTAATCGTTATAAATTTTGGAAGAATATAAAGCAAATCCCAAACAATAATAATACGAAAACTCAATGGCCCAAATGCCTCTCTAAATTTACACGTTATCAGTTGTACACATTTAATCCAAAAAACAACAAGCTATAGCAAATTTAAATTAATTAAGATTATTACATATTTTATGATTCGACTGGAAAAAGGAGCAAAAACCAACCAAAACTTTTCCAAAATTATTAAAATTTTAACACAACAGTTAACTTTTATCCTACACCTAATATGATTCTAATCGAATTCAATCAAATCTTTATCTTGTATTTAACAAGTTGGGTAGACAGAGCTACGCTCATGTCAGAAGGGTTTTGTACTCAACTTGGAAAATGCAATCACCAGCAATGAATAAAATCAAGAAATGTGTCAAAGAGTTTTTCTATTTTCCGCTAACGAAAATCACTCGAATCATGAAATCCCAAAAGCATTTATGTCGTCGGTCTCATCTGAAAATTTGAAGAAGATCAAATCAAAGCTGCAGTGTCTGGTACGATGGAAAGTCCATAAAATACCAAAATAGTGTGTTACTTGTTGTTGTAATTGGAGAAATTTTTAATGGATATAACTTGCGTGAATATGATAGAAATGTCATCAAACTTACAGATTATTAGGATCTTGTATAAGGCTACTTAAATATCAGGTTTAAAAGCATATACGATTTTATTGGTGAAAATGTGAAATTCCAAGATCATATTTTGAGTTTTTTATTGTTATACTCATAAATATCTCCCTTGATAATGTTTTTCAGATTTTTCAGATCAGAGGTGTCCAATCAGGAAGGGGGAAACATATTTTTCGTGCTATTCCCCCTGTGCCCTCATTGAAGCAAAAACTGTCAATTTAAGAACTGTTTTGAAAAGCTCTCATAAACACCTTTCATTTGGTACCGACTACCTTTGATGAATTTTTTCTTTCAGGGGCCACTTCCCTGTACTGTAATTATCGATTCATGGCATCAGAAAAAAATTTTTGGACCTTAGAAAGGTTACAAAGCCCTTCTGGTAGGAGCTCTCTCCTGCCTTGACTTGTTTCACCTATGAGTATTAATTTTAGGTACTCATCTTCAGTCATTCATTTAATTGAACAAGAGTTAAAAGTATGCACCTTAAATATATGCTTAACCTGTCACTAATTTTCAACACAAATAAACAACAACTTCATTATTGCTACAATAATGAACTGAAACTCAAAAATGAAGCAACGAGGAACACTTCAATAGAAAATAAACACGAATAATTTACAAATTGTCATTCAGCCACAAATACCTAGATTGCTCCATCTCAGCTCGACCAGGCTCAACGTATCTAGCAAATGAGTATTATCTCCGGTGGGATTTTTGGTGTTGTGAACTCAAATTTGGAGGATATTTTATCTTATTATTTGTGGCCCACTTATATATGTGAAATGTGATAAGGACGCCCTCAGAATCAAAAATCTAACAATTCACTCCAAAGACACGAATACTTCTGGAGGAACGAGGCAAGTATCGGGGCAATATGCCTATCTGTAGAGTGGAACGGCGGTGAAATCCAAGGGTTTTCACTCGCAGTTACAGATCTTTCGATATGATTCCAAAGAAGCTTCAATATGAACTGGTCGTCATTTTCAAAAATTATTCTTTCTCCGAATACTTAACTCGTGTGTAACATAAAAGTGAAAACATATTTTTTCTCCTTATATACGGTTATTGATTTTTATGAATCCAAACAATAGTTTCGAAATCTATTTGATGTCTTCTTCAGTGGAACTAATATTTTTTTTTATTCCAAATCTATTTATACATGTTGCTTTTTTACTTTCTTCGGTTTATGGCAAAAAGTATCGTCAGTGAAGGACACAAAATAGGCATGAAGATGTAAATTGCATCTAGCAGGTTAGGAAACGAAACTAACTGGACAAATGCGAAAGCTTTTTTGTAGCCAGAGTACCTGAGGAGAAGCGAATGATCCACGATCTGGGAAACAGATATTCAAGACTTTTAAAGACAATAATTTAACCAAGTAATAAAAGATAATAAGAAACAAGTTGGGTAAACAGACCTACGCTCATGACAGAAGGGTTTTGTATCCAATTTCTCCGAAATGCAATGAATAACGTCAAGAAATATGTCAAAGAGATGTGCACGTTCAAAGGAAAATCCATTGTTTTTCTATTTTCAACGGTCGCCATTTTGTTGCAAACTGACAAAAATCACTTAAATCTTGAATTCTCAAAAATATTAATGTTATTGATCTTATTGGAAAATTTCAAGAAGGTCAAGTGAAAACTGCAGTGACTGATTGGATGGAGGGTCCATAAAATACCAAAATCATGTGTTATTGTTGTTGTAATTGGAGAAATTTCAAACGGCTATAACTTCCGTGTGTATCATTCGATTTTCATCAAACTTACAAAGTCAAAGTACTACGTAAATATCGAATTTCGTTCAGTTTAAGGGTACCGATGCGATTTTATTGAGTAAAATGTGAAATTCGAATATCATACTGTTATTAACAAACTTGAGTGAATTTCGACTTCTAAGGTATTTGTTGTTGTTGTACTCATAAACACCTACTACCTTACTTTTTTTCAGATTTTTCGGATCACAGGTGTCCAATCGCGAGGGGGGGACCAATTTTTCGTATGTTTCCCCTCCCTGCACGTCCCTCGAAGCAAAAAGTATCAAATTAAGACCTGTTTTGAAAAGTTCTCATCAAGACCTTTCATTTGCTACATCGGCTACCTTTGATGATTTTTTTTTCATGGGCCACTCTCCTATATGGGGAGACCCCCCCTTAAATACCTTATAAAATTTTTTGTATTTGAACTTTAAAGAGAGCATCACTTTACAGCTGCATATAAAATTTGATGCTTCTAGCTTAAGTAGTTTGCGAGAAAAAGTGTTGTGACACACGGACGGACGGACGGGCAGATGGACAGATGGACAGACAGGTCGCGAAACAAGTAGGGTTTTGTAAAATTATTTTACAAACCCCTAAAAACATGTAATTTGTCGTAATAAAAGATAATTCTTTAATTAGCTATAAGAATTTGAAGGTAATAAAAAATCCTGTAAACCTAAAAAGATACCCATAAAACGAAAAAGTAAAAAAACAGCATGTATATATAGTTTTGGAATATAAAAATAGTAGTTCCACTGAAGAAAACCTCAAATAGATGCCGAAAAATAAATAACCGTGTATAAGGAGAAAAATTTGTTGTTTTTACTTTTTTTTCAATATGAAGATATCGACTGTCGTCACTTAAGCAGTTTGATAAATTCTTCTATTCGATATATAATGCTTCCAATCCATCTCGGGCTTTTCGTACAATTCAGTACATGCACGAAGACATTTCCTTTCGGAAACTCTTAATTTTTTCAAAGTATTAGTACTCTGGTTGTATCAGATCTAACATCCATATGTCAAAACTGGTCTGGACTGCGAAGAGGACACAGTCGATCTCTTGCTTCAAAAAATTTCACCAGAAATCGAAATTATTGCAGTTAAAGACTTCCCAACAAGTAGATTGATTGTCGATCGTAAAAATTTCCTTTTGACTTAGTCCAAATTTTGATCAAAAGCTCTCCAAGTGCCCTTCAAAAAAGAAGGTAGTTGAACTTCCAAGTGGTGGGGTGGCGACGGCTCTAGAAGAGCGAGGTCAACCTGTGCTATAGATGGCAAAGATTTAGTCATTCAGCTGCCAATTGTGTCATACAATATAGATGTGTAAAGTGTAAAGAATTCCATGCCCCCGACGAGTGCAAATTGGCTCAGATGGAGTCAAAAGAAAAACTATATAGTGTGAACTGCGGTGTCTTTGGTCATCTGACATCATATCCAGGATGCCCCCGGTATCAAGATGCAAAAGTGAAATTTGTTCTATAGCTAACAAGTACCAACTTCGTCAGCACCACAAATCGAGTTTATCTCAGTGAAAACATTCGCAACAAGAAGGTCGACGGTAGAAAAAAAAATTTACCACTTTATTTGGTACAAATAACAAATAAGAGCAGTCCAAGCGCTCTTCGGCAAATCAGGTATTTAAATTTTCGAGTGGTGAGGTGGGAACGCCTCCAGAAACGAGAAATCAACCAGTGCTATCGCTGCCAACGATTTGGGCATTCGGCTGCCAACTGCGCCATGCATTACCGATGCGTTAAATGCAAAGACGTGCATGCTCCCGGTGAGTGTAAATTGGCTCAGACGGAGCCAAAAGAGAAGTTATATTGTGTGAACTGCGGTGTTTTTGGTCACCCGGCATCCTATCGAGGATGCTCCCGATATCAGGATGCAAGATTGAAATCTGCCCCAAAGCAAACACAAATACACCGCAGTGTCTTAGCTCCGAACTTCGTCAAGCCTGGAGTATAATTTGCACAAGCCGCTAGAGGACCAGCAGAAAATGCGGAAAATAGTGTAAATAATGTAAGTGGCAATAATGACCTGCTTCTCAAAATTTTACAGCAATTAAATTCCTTATCAGAGCGAATCGATAAACAAGATTCGAAAATTAACATTGTTTTTCAGCGTTTAGGACTTTCAAATGCCTCAAAATAAGCTGTCATCCAGCCACATTCCCACGGATAGGATTCGTCTCATCTCGATCAACGTCAACTCTATTGTTACTATACATCGGCGTAATTATCTCCTTGAATTCATTGCCAGACAAAAGCCTGACATCCTGCTTCTAACCGAAACCCACCTCAATTCATGGCACTCCATGACATTCAAGGATTTTGAATTCGTAAGAAACGATAGGGTAACAGGTGATGGGGGAGGTGGCACCGGGATATTGGTTCGAAGACCCTATCGTTTCCAAAATATTGAAAAAGTCGAATTCAAAAGCTTTGAATCTCTTGAAGTGTCCGTTATCAAAATCTCACTGCCAGGTGGGGATAACCTCTTCGTTATCTCTGCCTATGCAACTGGTGGAACTGTTCTCAAGCTCAAGGAGGAACTCAATTCCTTGTTCGAAATACTCGAATTGAACAGGCTGCATAACTATTATATTCTTGCTGGTGACCTGAACGCCAAGCATACATCATGGCTGAACGCCACCAATAATCCAATAGGTGTATTCCTGAAATCGTGGATAACAGAGAACCAAATTGAATACAGGTGCAATCTATATGGGTCGGAGTTCCCAACATACCCTAGGACAAATTCATATTTGGACCTTTGCATTGCTGACGCAAGACTTGAATTCAGCTTTAATAGTCCTCAACGGAAATTGCAGGTGCTTCCTTATGATAGCGACCATAACGCAATCGTAATGGAAATCAATCATCACAGGGATGATTTCTTCCTCATTCCAGTTCAACATGAAAATCATCGGTTGAATTTCAAAAAAACAGACTGGGAAAAGTTTCAAAAGAAGTTTAATCGAGAGTACCAGAAGCAATGTCCCCCTTCTGATGGTAGCAACTCTTGCTCAATGGTTCCTAATGACAGGAATCTAACTAACGATGAAATAGAAGTCTATTTGTCGAAGTTGGAGAAGCTGACGTTGGAAACGATTGAGAAAAAAAGTTCCCAAGATTAAACATCGAAACAATATGGAAGGATATGAAACACCAACCATCGCAAGGTTGAAAAGATTGAAAAGCCTCCTTTTCACATGCGTCAACAATATTTATCGACGATTTTTGGACTACAACCATCCCTCGTTGTCTTTGTTGAAATTACATCTGAAGAATGTCCGGAACTTAATCCGGTCATACTTCAGGAGTGAGGTCAGCAATCAATGGGCGGAAAAATTGAGGGGTATAAGCCCACAGGACCCAGACGGCGTGTTCGCGAAAGTGGATAGCATATTCCGCAAGAAGTCTCGAGTGGAGGTATCGAATCTTGAAGTCACTAGTGATGAGATAAATCTTCTCGATAGGGCTGGTATCGAAATTGATAGTACGACTCCGGATAGAAATGGAAATAGGATTATTTGTGAAGGATTGGATAAACTTGCCCTGATTGGAACACATTTTGAATTGGTTCATCTACCAAACCCTGAGAGAGGGAACGAAATTTTTTCAGAGGTCGTTGAAGCAAAAGTTACCGACTTTAAATCAAGCCTGAACGGCCAATCAATTCTTCATTTCAATGAAACATTAACATGTGACCTCATAGCGAGCTTGAATCTTATTGATTATTTTGTCAGCTATGAAGACTTATGTTTCATATTTCGCAAGATAAACAACAAAAAATCATGTGGTACTGATGGTATTCCAAATGTAGTTCTCCGACATTTGCCTGAGGTTGCTATTAGGAACTATTGCATATTGTTCAACAACATGTTGAGCAATTCATATTTCCCAAATGAGTGGAAAAAAGCTAAGGTATTTCCGATCTTGAAGAAAGGAAGAGAATCTTCATGCCCCAAAAGCTATCGCCCAATCAGCTTGCTGCCTAACATCAGCAAGGTGTTTGAAGTGATACTCAACAGAGCATTACACGCCCACATTGAGGAAAATGAGTTGATGCCGAATTGCCAATTTGGTTTTCGTGCCAGGCATTCGACCACACATGCAATAACGAAAGTAACCTCAGGCATCTGTTGGAAACTAAATGATAGACAATGTGTTGGAGCATGTCTCATTGATATGGAGAAAGCCTTTGATACGGTATGGTTAGATGGACTAGTTTTTAAACTCCTTCAGGACAAGTTCCCCAGACACCTTGTCGCCATGATGTGTAATATGTTATACGGAAAATCGTTTGTTGTAACTGATGGAAATCTGACAACAATGCGCGAGTTCAAGGTCTTGAATGGTCTACAGCAGGGAACAGTTACTGCGCCTCTGCTCTTTTCAATCTTCATTCGCAAGCTATTGAATGGCTTTGATTTTAACGTCTCGCCAACGCGATCATTGGTAGCGTTTGCTGATGATCTGATCATCTATACGGCAGACCGAAAAGCTACAATAGTTCAGAGCAATCTCCAAAAAATGTTCAATGATGTACAGCTGTACACTGACAATTGGCGAATGAAAATCAATGCGCAGAAGTGTGAAACAATCTTGTTTCGGACAACGCTGCAGGGGGTCAGTCAAGACCTGAAACGCAATTGGAAAGATTTCCACATCATGGCTGGTGAGGGTAGTCTAGAACGGGTTCCACATAAATCCTGTGTTCGATACCTCGGTGTTTATCTCGATCAGTATCTGTACTATACTGAACATGAGAAAATCATGCTCAGTAAGGCACTTAAAGTAGTCATGGCCCTTCGAAAGCTCTTTCATTCCAGATACATTGATCAAAAGGTCAAAATTATCTGTTACAAGACCCTGGTTAGACCAGTTTTGACATATGGATGTCAGATCTGGTACAACCAGAGCGCTAGTACTATGGAAAAATTAAGAGTTTTCGAAAGGAAATGTCTTCGTGCATGTACTGGTTTGTACAGAAAGCCTGAGACGGATTGGAAACATTATATATCGAATAGAAGAATTTATCAAACTGCTGAAGTGACGAGGGTCGATATCTTCATATTGAAACTTCTTCGGAATCATATCGCAAGATCTGTGACTGTGAGTGAAAACCCTTGGATTTCACAGCCGTTCCACCCTACAGACGGGTATATTGCGACTTGCCTCGCTACTGGCTTCATTCCTCCAGAAGCCTTCGTGTATTTGGACAGGAATTGATATGTTTTTGATTCTGACGGCGTCCCAGTCATATATCACATATATCGACGGGCCACCGATAAGAAGATAAAATATCCTCCTAATTTGAGTTCACGAGACCAACGATTTCAATGGAGGTACTCATTTGCTAGATTCGTTGAAGCTGATCGAGTTGAGACGGGGCAATCTAGGTATTGGTGGCTGAATGACAATGTCTAAATTATTCGTATTTATTTTCAGTTTTGGTGTTCTTCGTTATTTAGTTTTTGAGTTTCAGCTCATTATTGCTACATTTAGTGTTATTGTTTATTTTTGTTAAAAATTAGGTATAGGTTAGGTATATGTAATGTTTACTATATTCCGTTAGAGATAAGATTAAACACTTAGGTTAGGAACATTGTTATTGATTTTTTTAGTATAAGATAAAGTTTTTGATTGTATTTTATTAGAAATAAGTTACAACATATTAGGTGTAGGATCAAAGTTTCACTGTTGTGTTTTGATTATAAATAATTTCAGGATAGTGTTGGTTGGTTTTTTCTCCTTTTTCCAATTAAATTTCAAAAATATGTAATAATCGTAATTAATTGAATTTGCTATGGTTTTTTTTTGATGAAATGAGTTAACGAAAACGTACAAATTTAGAGAGCCATTTGGGCCATTAAGTTTTTTGATTGGTATTGTTTGGAATTTGCTTTATATTCTTTTAAAATTTGTAACGATTAGTATTAAATAAAGCGCTTTTGACTTTGACTTTGACTTCGTCAAGCCCGAGGTGTCATTTTCACTAGTTGCTTGAGGACATGCAGACAACAATGTAAATAATGAGAATAATGTATGCGGCAATAATGAGATGCTCCTTAAAATTTACCAGCAACTAAATTCTTTATCGGAGAGAATCGTTAAACAGGATTCAAAATTTACATTGTTTTTCAGAGTTTGGGGCTTTCATATGCTTCAAAATAACTTTTCATCCAGTCATGTTCCCATTGATAGATCTTATTTCATCTCGACAAATGTTAACTACATTGTGAGTTTATATCCCGAAGCATTTGTGCATTTGGACGTGTTCTTGATTCTGTTGGTGTCCCTATCATATATCGCATATATGAACGCGACACCGATAAGAAGATATAGTACCCTCCGAACTTGAGTTCACGAGACCGACAATTCCAATGGAGGTACTCATTTGCTAGATTTATTGAGGCTGGTTGAGCTGAGATGGAGTAATCTAGGTATTGATGCCTGGACGACAATGTCTAAATCATTCATGTTTATTTTTTTGTTTTGTGTTTCTGTTGCATAGTTTTTGAGTTTCAGCTAATTTTTGCTACCTATAGTGTTTTTGTTTGTTTCTGTTAAACATTATAGGAATAGATTTCAATATTAAGGATAGGTATATGCTATGTTTACCATATAAGATTTCGAGATAAGGTTTAACGTTTAGGTTGGGAATATTGTGATAGCACATTTTTATTATTAAGATAAAGTTTTTGATTGATTTTATCCGAAGTAGGTTATAACATATTGGGTATAAGATGAAAGTTCACTGTTGTGTTAAAATTATAAATAATTTTTCAAAGTGTTGGTTGCTCTTTTCTCTTTTTTAACCGACTTCCAAGAGAAAGAAGGTTATCAATTCATCGCGCATATTTTTTTTTTTTTTACTTTTTTGTATGCTCATGCATAACTTTTAAACCGAGATAGCTAGAAGAGTCTTGTTTTTGGCAAATGATACGTCTTTCTTCCAGTTAGGTCCCGTTTAAAGGATAAGAAATTCATGTAACGGTTAAGGGCTCTTACCGTTAACCCAAAAAAATTTCCTATTTTCACCCCGATTTTTCAGCATAACTGATCGATGGATGCAAAGATTTTGATTCTAGATGTTTCAAATGAAGGACAATATATTGATCTAAAATATCTCGGAATAGAATTGTAATCCTTTCAAGGACTCTGTAGATATTAAAAGTTCAATATGATACGTTGATGTCGACAAATTGAATTTAAATAATCTTCCGTACGAAAAGCGCCAATTAGTTGACATTCTTCAAGGATTTGTTGGAGATACCGAGTCCTTTGGTGACGGATGATAAAAATGATCAGTATCCTTAATTTTCGGTACTAACGGTACATTATAGTCCATCATTACTACCGGAAATAACCAATAAATTAATTCTCAATGTGGCATAAATACAATTCAACAATAGTTAAAGGGAACATTTCAGGATGCTTTTCTCTTCTGCATTCATTCTTTGCTTACCAATGAGCTTGGTATATGATCCTTCTTACATCCTTAGACGTCAACGTTATAGATAGGATTATAAAACTCCCCGATGTAATAATAAGGATTGAGTGATTGCAAATTATAGAGTTGCCTCGTTACTTTCCAGTTAATATTATACTATATGTACATTATAACATATGCCCAGAAATCTAAAATAGTGATTTCCATACTAAAAACCGGCGAGAATCGTAACCTAAAATGAGATACGTTTCCTGCTATAATTGATCATAACTGACCAGATGAAGATGAAAATGCATAGCCGAGTTTTCATTGAACTATATGGTATGTTTTTTGGAAACTTTCATGAAAATTAGGTGCCATAGTTAACTGAAAACGAAGGCGACGGGTATCGAATAAACGTGAACGAATGATGCGGTTAAGAAGGATATTTTTAAGTGAATTTCATGAGATTGATTGTGGAGTGAACTTTATGTTTACATGTATAAATACATATGTCTATATATATATATATATATATATATATATATATATATATATATATATATATATATATATCTGTATATAGTATATATGTATATATATACTCGTATATATATATATATGCTATATATGTATATATATATATATATATATATATATATATATATGTATTTATATATGCATATATATATATATATATATATATATATATATATATATATATATATATATCTATATATATATATATATAAATATATATATATATATATATATATATATATATATATATATATATATATATATATATATATATATATATATATATATATATATATATATATATATATATATATATATATATATATATATATATGTGTGTGTGTGTTCAAAAAATATCGCGAATTATGTTTTTTTTTTCAAAAATTATTTATTTATTCATGAATATCTATTTTGTCCCCTTCAAAGTAATCCCCATGAGATATTATACACTTGTGCCAACGGTGTTTCCAGTCTTCAAAGCACTTCAAAAAATCATTTTTTTTAATGTTGTTCAGCTCCTCCTTCGATGCCGTCTTTATCTCGTCAAGCGTAGCGTAACGTCGTCCTTTCATGGGCCTCTTCAGTTTAAGAAACAAGAAAAAGTCACATGGGGCCAGATCTGGGGAATACGGTGGCTGCGGCATCATTAGTGTGCCAAAAAGTCGCGCACAAGCAACGATGTGTGAGCAGGGGCGTTATCGTGGTGCAAAAGCCAATTTTTGTTCTCCCACAAATCCGGGCGTTTCTGGCGGATTGCTTCGCGCAAATTGCGCATAACTTGCAGGTAATATTCCTTATTGACCGTTCTTCCCTGTGGCAAGAACTCATGATGCACAACGCCCCTGCAATCGAAGAAAACTGTCAGCAAAACTTTCACATTCGACCGAACTTGGCGCGCTTTTTTCGGTCTTGGTTCATGCGGCAGCTTCCATTGAGATGATTAAGCTTTGGTTTCCACGTCATAACCATAAGCCCACAATTCGTCACCAGTTATGACCCTCTGGAGCAAATTTGGTTCGTCGCGGACAGAGTTTAACATCTCATTAGCAATGTTCATGCGTTGCTGTTTTTGGTTGCAATTGAGCAATTTTGGTACGAATTTCGCGGCGACCCGTCTCATGCCCAAATCGTTGATAAAAATCAAATGGCACGAGCCAATCGATATGTTTAGGTCCTCAGCAACTTCTCTAACGGTGATTCGATGATTAACCAATACCATTTTCTCCACTTCATTAATTTTTTCGTCTGTTGTTGAAGTGCTCGGGCGTTCGGCACGCTCTTCGTCGTTCACATCTTCTCGGCCTTCTAAAAACATTTTGTACCACCGATAAACGTTGCTTCGGTCCAAGGTAGCTTCTCCGTATGCCACAGTCAACATTCGGAATGCATCCGCGACCTTAATTTCGTTTTTCACAGAAAATTTGATACACGTTCTTTGATCCATTTTTTTGAATAAGTAAAAATCGAAGACGATTGAAAACACGTGCAAGTAAAGCAGCTATCACCAATTAAGTGAACATTCAAAATGGCGGAGCTTGTCGGCATAAGTGACAGACATGAGTATCAACATAACGCCACAAAAAATCGAAATTCGAATCTACGTAACCCGCGAAAATTTAAAATT
Organism: Odontomyia ornata; assembly: GCA_963969285.1. NCBI lineage: Eukaryota > Metazoa > Arthropoda > Insecta > Diptera > Stratiomyidae > Odontomyia > Odontomyia ornata. Next base: position 384,335,004 of record OZ017738.1, read on the forward strand.
CGCGATACTTTTTGAACACACCTCGTATATATATATATATATATATATATATATATATATATATATATATATATATATATATATATATATATATATATATATATATATATATGCATATATGGCTTTGTGTATGTATGCGTGTGGTTGGTGGTACTCGTATATGTGAGTCTCCGAGGATATAAGAAAATTTGTGCCTGGGGGTGTCAGCTTTGCTTCGTTTTTCGCCAAAGTATAGCTCCAGTTTGCACCAAAACTAGTACAAAAATTCATTCAATTGTGTGATAAAGCTCACAATAAAAATCCAAAGCCGAACAGTTTGAAACGACATGGCGGCCGCTCAAAGGTCGAAAAATGTTGAACGATAAAAAAGCACTTCAGGCTCAGGTCAGAAATTAAAAACGGCGGCTAGGCAAAGTTCGAAATACGAAAATTTCTCAAAGCTACAATTCATATTGGATTATTATGAAATCTAAAATCAAGGTAGACGTTGATGAGATCATGGATTCAATGAACCAGAGTTAAATTCGATTCCTATGAACGCTGCAGATTTTAGCCGTGGTGGTTTTTGCATTGCAGTAAAATATCATATTTTAATATACGAGAACATGATACAATGTATTCAAGAAGCTGAGTTTTGAATGGTCTGAAATGAAAAAAATTGCCACTAAAAAGGGTGAAATAAAAAAACTTTTAGAAACAAAAGAAAACCGACTTCGAAATGCCCTAAAAAGGATGAAATAAATTTTTTGGAAGCGGTGCCAAAACAATTCCCCCATTTCAACATAAATACCCCCAACATCTGCATCATCACGAAAGAATGGGGGAAAATATGATATGGCACCGCTCCCATAAAATTTATTTCATCCTTTTTAAGGCATTTTGAAGTCGGTTTTTTTTATTTTCTAAAAGTTTTTTACTTCATAACATATTAAATAATTTTTAGTCATAAAATATGTAATGATTTTAATTTAATTGAATTTAATATCATTTTACGTTTCAAATTTGTTTAACTTGATAACGTATAAATTTAGCAATCCTATTAGGCCCTTAAATTTTCGTATTATTATTGTTTGGAATCTGCTTTATAGTCTTTTAAAATTTAGAGCAATTGGTATTGAATAAAGCACCTTTGACTTTGACTTCGACGTTACTGTCTCTTGGAATCCCTTGTGAAGCAAAACCCCGACATTATCGTTTTCACTGAAACCCACCTCAATTGAGGGCACTCCATAACATTCAAGAATTTTTAACTTATCAGGATAAATTGTAATGAAGGAGGTGACATCGAGATATTGTTTGGAAGACCCTATTGTTTCCAAAATATGGAAAAAGTTGAATTCAAAGCCTTTGATTCTCTTGCAATATGTTATCAAAATATCAATGCCAGGTGGGGATAATCTCTTCGTTATCTCTGCCTATACAGCTAGTAGAAACGTTCTCAACTACAATGAGAAGCTCAATTACTTGTCTGAAATACTCAAATCGAACAAGCTGCACTACTATTTAATCCTTGCCGGTGATCTTAAGGCCAAGCACACCTCATGTTTGAATGCCAACAGTAATCTAAAAACCGTATTCCTGAAGTCATAGATAACAGAGAACCAAAATGACTACAGGTGCAATCTCTATGGGTTGAAGTTCTCAATATACCCTAGGACAAATTCATATTTGGATCTCTGCATTTTTGACCCAAGACTTGAATTCAGCTTTAATGGTCCTCAGTCGAAACTTCAAGTGGTTCCTTACGATAGCGATCAGAATGCAGTCGTAATGGAAACCAATCATCAAAGGGATAATCTCTTCATGATTCCAGTTCAACATCAAAACCATTGGTTGAGTTTCAAAACAACGGATAAGGGAAAGTTTCAGAACGCGGACATTGCTTCTGGTACTCCCGATGAAACTTCTTTTGAAACTTTCCCCAATCCGTTGTTTTGAAATTCAACCAATGGTTTTAATGTTGAACTAGAATGATGAAGAGATCATCCCTTTGATGATTGGTTTCCATTACGACTGCGTTATGATCGCTATCGTAAGGAACCACCTGCAGTTTCGATTGAGGATCATTAAGGCTGAATTCAAGTCTTGGCTTAGCAATGCAGAGGTCCAAATATGAATTTGTCCTAGGGTAAATTGAGAACTTCGACCAATAGTGATTGCAACTGTAGTCAATTTGGTTCTCTGTTATCTATGACTTCAGGAATACACTTTTTAGATTAGATGATGGCAACTCTTGCTCAATGGTTCCTAATGGCAGGAATCTAACTGACGATGAAATAGATCTCTATATGTTGAAGTTAGAGAAACTGACGTTGGAAACGATTGAGAAAGAGGTTCACAAGATTAAAAATCGAAACAATATGGAAGGATATGAAACACCAACCATTGCAAGGGTGAAAAAATCGAAAAGCCTTCTTCTCACATGCTTCAACAATATTTATCGGTGATTTTTGGAACACAACCATCCCTCGTTGGATGTCACATCTGGTACAACCAGAGAGCTAGTACTATGAAAAAATTAAGAGTTTTTGAAAGAAAATGTCTTCGTGTATGTACTAGTTTGTACAGAAAGCCTGAGACAGATTGGAAACATTATATATCGAATAGAAGAGTTCATCAAACTGCTGAAGTGACAAGAGTCGAAATCTTCATATTGAAACTTCTTCGCAATCATATCGCAAAATCTGTAACTGAGAGTGTAATCCTTTGGATTTCACAGCTGTTTCACGCCACAGACGGGTATATATCGACTTGCACCGCTACTAGCTTCGTTCCTCCAGAAGCATTCGTGTATTTGAACATGAATCGATATGTTTTTGATTCTGATGGCATCCCGATCATGTATCACATATATCGACGGGTCACCGATAAGAAAATGAAATATCCTCCAAATTTGAGTTCATGAGACCAACAATTCACTCACACTCACTTGCTAGATTCGTTGAAGCTGATCGAGCTGAGATGGAGCAATCTGGGTATATGTGTTTTCGTTACTTAGTTTTTGAGTTTAAGCTCATTATTGGTAAATTTAGTGTGGTTTTTTTTTGTTTTAAGAATTAGGTATAGGTTAGATCTATGTTATCTATTAGGTTTAGTGACAAGGTTAAACGCGTAGGTTAGGAATATTGTCATCGAATTTTTTACTATAAGATGAAGTTTTTGATTGAATTTTATTGGAATAAACTTGGAACATATTACGTAGAAGATAAAAGTTCACTGTTGTGTTGACATTTTAAATAATTGTGAATAGTATGGGTTGGTTTTTTTTCCATTTTCCAAGCAAATCAGAATATATGTAATAATCTTAATTAATTTGAATTTGCTATAGTTTTTTGATAACATGTGTTTAACTGATGAGGTATAAATTTGGAGAGCCATTTGGGCCATTAAGTCTTTGTATGTTTATTGTTTGGAATTCGCTTTATATTCATTTAAAATTTATAACGATTAGTATTGAATAAAGCGCTTTTGAATTGGAGCTGTATGAAATTTTTGACGAACTGGAGGCCTGAACGATTGTTAGACTACGGAAGCTGCAATGGGCTGAACACATAAATTGTATGGATGATCAATGGATGCACAAAAAGTTATTCGCTGAGTGGATTGAGGGCCGGAGACCAGTGGGGAAACCGAGGAAGCGCTGGTCTGACTCGGTGGACGGACAGTTAATCGCTGGTCGGATTTCGAAAATGGGGGACGTGGTCAATGGACCGAGGCAGTTGGAAGCACTTTATGCAGGAAACGGAGGCTCGCGAGGGCTGTAGTGCAACGAAGAAGAGGATATTGTTTACAACCAAATTTTATCTATGTTTAGTTACAAGACAATTAGTTTTACTGTCAGTATATTTTACTGACTTCTTGTATATTCTTGTATATTCATGTACAAGCAGGTAGAAAAGCTAAATAAATTTATATATATACATATATATATATATATGTATGTATGCATTAAAATTATATAATTTAAGCCTAGTTCACATATGCAATCTCACAGTAAGGTTGAGACAAAACCCTTGGATTTTTCGTCTAGCCTTCGTTGCGTGTCTATGTTTTTTAATCACTCCTGTGAATAATTTTGAAAATTAATTGATTTTTTACGAAAGACAGTTGAAATTTATTTTTTAATAGAAACTCATCACCGTCAAATTATTCGAATAACTATCGAATACCTGAAGTTCCTTCTCTGAAGAGGTCTCAAAAAATGGAGAAACATTCAAGGGAAGTCCGAGTTTATGAACATTTCCACTAATCTTGCTGCAAACTTAACGAGATGAAGGAGCTGGATGGTTTCAGCCATCAAACAGAACGATCGTGTCCATCGCAAACGGTGACGAGTGAGAGAAAGCTAAAACGAAGATCCGATGGGAATGAAGATAAACCGAAAATTTTATCAGTCATCAAAATCGAACAATTAGTCAAAGCTAATGACAAAATGGAGAATATGAGGAACTCAGACTTAAAATCCAGTCGCAGAAGAGCTAGTTGGAAAGTTAACGTTCAACAAAGGAAAATAAACCGCCAAGAAATAAAAAAAGCAAAGTCAAAGGCAACTGAAGACTTGAAAACCAAGAAATTATAACAGGAACCTGATAAAGAAGATGTCCTCAGGGCAGGTGGAGCAAACGTCAGTACAAACTATTATGCAGTGCTAGCTGGGCTAGAAGATTCCATGAAAATTGGAGAGGCTAACCGTAAAAAACTTCTGAACGTTATGTTACTAAGCCTAACAATAAATTCATCGAATATTTAAAAATTAAAAATAGGAAGAAGAAACCAAAAGTTTTGCCTGTTGATCCGTCTGTCAATATTAGTCAAAAGAAAAAAAAACTCCTACCAATCGATGCACTTGGGCAAACTGGCAAAGATTTGGTTCGGGTTTCGGTAGCCGAAAGTACATTAAATGATTTTGAGATCAAAAGTGTGAATACTGAAAAACTGCCGATTAGAACTGTCATTGGATGACTTTAAGGCTGCAAGGAATTCTGCGTTGAATTCTGGATACGTTCCGCAATTTACGTACACATTGAAGTATCTGGACTGCGGAGAGCACACTACCGATCTCCTTCAGGTGCTGCAAGAAATTGCACCAGAAATAGAATTTATTAGAGTTCAAGAAATCGCAACAAGGAGATCGATTGTCGAGCATAAAAATTTAGTCCAGATTTTGAGCAAAAGCAGTCCAAGTGATTTTACCGTGTCACCAGCGTGATTATTTGTAGCGTTTTCCGATGATCTGATTATTTATACGGCAGACCGAAACGCTACAATAGCTGTGCACTGATAATTGACAAATGAAAATCAATGCGCAGAAGTGCGAAACAATTTTTCTTCGGCAACACTGCAGGGGGTCAGTCAAGACCTGAAACGCAATTGGAAGGATTTCCACATCATGGCCGGTAAAGGTAGTTTAGGACAGCTTCCACATAAATCCTGTATTCGATACTTCAGTGTTCATCTTGAACAGTATCTGTACTATACTGAACATATCAAACTCATGCTCAGTAAGGCACAAAAAGTAGTCATGGCCCTACAAAGACTCTCATTCCAGGTACGTTGATCAAAAGGTCAAAATTACTTGTTATAAGACCCTGGTTAGACCAGTTTTGACATGTGAATGTCAGATCACAACCAGAATACACTATGGAAAAATAAAGAGTTTTCGAAAGGAAATGTTTTTTCTGGAGGTGTTCCCCTATCCAAAATTAAACTACCTTATTTTTTGATGGGCCTTGGGTCTGCTTTTATTAGATGTTTGTACTAAATAAAGCATCAAATTCGTCTTTTTGATTACCAAAATCCTTTTAAAGGTTTTGTCAGAAACGAGTTCGATTTCTGGTGCAGGTTCGTTAACAACCTGAAGAAACTTGACTGTACCCTCTCCGCAATCCAAACCCCTAGACGGAAGGTTCTGATTTTCCCACTTTTGGAAAATATGTGAAGCGTGCAACCTCCTCAGGATTCAGCTCATCTTTGGATGACGAAGTCAATCAGTGATTTCGTTTTAATAGTTATTTTTTCTGGATTTACTCTTTTGATTTCGATATAGCTTAGATTATTTTCGGCTGCCAATTGCCAAACCATATCTCTTGTACTTTGTCCAAATACATTTATTCGCACAATTTTTGTCTGCTTTGGCAGCGGCTTTTCTTGAGGAACGAACAGAACTGCGAGTTGGTTCCTTCTCCTTATTTTTATTTTTTAAATACTGAATATAATTTATATCATTATTTTTATTGGAATTACCATTTCTTCTGTTAGTCCGTCTAGTGCTGCGTAATATTTTTTGGCTATCGTTAGAGCCGCCAGCACTCAGAATTTCTTCCAAGATCATCTGTTTCACACTTTTCTTCACCTTTGTTTCCTGTTACACTTGTTTTGCACACAGAATTTTCTTGACTAGATTTTTCAGAGACTGTAGATGTAGGTTTGTTTCATAATTTTTTGCACATAGTTTGATTATTTCTTCATTTTCTACTATTTTATGTAGCTTTTATCCAACATTTACGGAGTTTTCTTGATTATAACTGTTGCCAGGCTCATATTTGACATTTTCCCCAACGGTGGGAAGCTGTCAGGCTCCTCCATAACAGCGGTCTTGAAATAGTATTGAAGTTTTACTTTTTAGGGTTTTGTGAAATAATTTCACAAAACCCTACTAGTTTCGCGACCAGTCTGTCCGTCTGTCCGTCCGTCCGTCCGTGTGTCACAGCAGTTTTTCTCGGAAACTACTTAAGCTAGAAACATCAAATTTTGTGTATAGGTGTAAATGGGTGATCTCTTCAAAGTTCAACTACAAAAAAAAATTAAAAAGGTATTTAAGGGGGGTCTCCCCATATAGGAGAGTGACCCCCCGAAAAAAAATTTCATTGAAGGTAGCCGATATGCGTATCAAATGAAAGGTCTTGATGAGAACTTTTCAAAACTGTTCTTAATTTGGCAAAATTTGCTTCGAGGGGCGCACAAGGAGGGGAAATATACGAAAAATTTGTAACCCCCCCCCCCCCCCCTCGCGATTGGACACCTGTGATCCGAAAAATCTGAAAAAAATCAGGAATGTAGGCCTTGGTGTGTACAACAACAACAAATACGTGAGAAGTCGCAATTCACTCAACTTTGTTAGTAATAGTATGATTTATCGATTTTATGTTTTCTTGAATAAAATCTTAACGGTACCCTTAAATTCCATGAAATTCAGTACGTAGATGCCTATTTATAAGATTGATCTAACCTGAAAGTTTCATAAAGATTGAATCATATTTATAGCGGTTTGAATTTTCCTGTATTACTATGGAACAATAAGCGCTGCATTTATTATATGGCAACATATGGCTATGGAACAACATGCGCTTTTTACCGACTCAGACACTACAGTTTTGCTAGGATTTGCATAAAAATTTCAGGAATGATAGGCATCATGTATATCTTTGAGAATCGGTTCAGCTAGTGGTATCAGTTATCGTAAAACAAAATAGTGGCTGTTTTAAATGCGAAGGTTGAATAATTTTGAGTTATTATTTCCCAACTTCAACGTTTAAGGTGCATGTTTTCAACACTTGATTCAATTTAATGAATGACTAAAGGTGAGTACCTACAATTAATGCTCATAAGTGAAACGAGTCAAGGAGGTGGGAGAGAGCTCCAAGCAAAAGGGTTTTGTAACCATTCTAGGATTCGAAAAACTAGGCCATGAATCGATGATAACAGTACCGGAGAGTGGCCCCTGAAAAAAAATTCATCAAACGTAGCCGATATGAGTGTGAAATGAAAGTTTTAATGGGAGCTTTTCAAAACAGTTGTTAAGCTGTCAGTTTTTGCTTCAGTGGGGGCACAGGGGGGAAATACATGAAAAATGAGTTTCCTCCGTCGCGGATGGACATCTGAAATAATTATCAAGGGAGATACTTATGAGTATAACAATACCAAAAACCTCAAAAGTCGAAATTCGTTCAACTTTGTTTATAATAGTATGATCTTCGTATTTCATATTTTCTCCAATAAAATCGTCTTTGACATGTTTCTTGATTTGATTCGATCTGGTAACTGCATTTTGTAAATTGAATACAAAAGCCTTCTGACATGAGCGTAGGTCTGTTTGCCCAACTTTTTTTATATATATCGGAGTAAAATTATATTCGATATAAATTACTTGAATCGATTGTTTTGGCAACTTAAGCTTTTTTTAATAAAAATTAACTTTGAACCGATGTTTTAAAAAATGTATTTAAATTTTGAAAGCTACTGACAGGGGAGATCAAAAAACACATCGATATACAACAAATGCTAGACATAGAATCCTTTAAATATTTATCGGATAGGATATATTGCCAAGTAAAACCAAGACTTTGATGAGAGCAGAGCACTTTTACCTATCCTCGTTTAAAATTTATAACAAATAAGATAGTTTTTGTTCTTATAAAAGTTGGTTGAAAAAAAACCAACTTCAGAATCCTTTAACACAGAGAAGTCGATTTTATGTAAGCAGTGCCAAATCAACTTCCTCATTTTAACACTATGAAGGGAAAAACAAAGTTACCGACACGAATATCTTGCCACCATAGAATTCATTTCCTGTTGTTTAGGGCATCTTAAAGAGGATTCACTTTTTTCTGAATGTTTTTTAGGTTTTGATAAAAAAAATTACAACGACCTATTAGTTTTGCGTTCTGTCCGGCCGTCCTTCTGTCCGTGCGTCACAGCAAATTTTCTTAGAAATTATAGAAGTTAGAAAGCTCAAATTTTGTGAAAAGGTCAGAAGTGGTAGTTTCTCAAAAGTTTAGGTCATATCAAATCTTTCAAAAATTTTTAAGGGGGTCCCCTTTAGGAACGAAGAAGCCGTTAAATAATTTTTTCAATCGAAAGTAGTCGACTAAAATGAAAGGTTTTGATTAAAGATTTTAGAATCTGAATAAATAAAGCCATTTTCTATATTAAGGGGTCCAGGGAGCAGCAAAATGTACCAACATTTTGTGCCCCCTCTTCTCACGATCGGACACCTTTGATCCGAAAAATCTGAAAATAATCATGGAGGGGGGTTTTAATGAGTAACAAGGGCAGCAAATACCTCGGAAATCGAAATTCACCCAGCTTTGTTAGTAAAAGAATGATTCGTAGATTTACATTTTTACCCATAAAATTAGAACGGTATACTTAAACTTCTTGAAAGTAATATAGACTAACATAAGGTCTTTATGCTCACAAAATTCAATGGAAATCGGATTATAATCAAGGGAGTTATAGCCATTTCATCAGTATCCGATTACAACAACAATATCATGTGCTAATGGTTGATACATGTTTCAAATTGACCTAGGCGCTTTTTATTTTTTTCCAATTTTAATGAAAATTTAAGGAATAGTGTTTAATTTGAATATGTCCAATAGATCGATTCAGAAAAAGTATTAAGCTAGAACAAAATGGTGGCCGCAATGTGCTTATGAAAAAAACTCTGCATCTTTTGCATAAATTTGCACGATTTCTTATCCAAGCATTGGATTAATAGTGCAAGTCATCATCTCACGCTCTTAGAAAACTTGCTTCGAACCCCAGGATGGTCACAAAGACCTTCTTGTAGGAGCAAAGCTCCACTTGTTTTTATTTTCTCATAAGAGTCAAACAATATTAGATTAAACAATGTAAGGAAATATTTACATAACAGTCAATTGTCTCAAAGATTGTATTGTGACACTTATAATAAGATGTGTTTGTTTGTATCATGTAAAAAAGTCTTAAAAACAAGCATTCTTATCTTAATAGTTTCTCTGATTTAAGTAGCCTATAATATGCTGATGATTGCGTTAACCATAAAGATAATTCTTTTCCATTATAATTTGAAGATGATTAAAGCAAATTTTTGTTGGAAGCTTGGCAAAGTAGCTTTTATAAAGAGCTCCCTGCTCTAAGATCACCAACCGGAAACCAAATCGACTAAGTATTATTGAAGGGCTGCAGTGGCAAACCATATAGCGAAACCAAACTTGGCACTGATAACTTCCTAATAAAATTTTGATGAACACAATATTCATAGAGTAATATCAAAAGTTCTCACATAAAGTATATTATACACTGTATTCTCGCATCCACTAACCAGAATATAATAATAATCATTCATAACATCATATCTCACATCAGTCTACTCCGCATCAAATTAACCTTAATTAGGGTTAATCATGCATAAAATTGACACAAGAACGGCTTTAGAATGGACTTAAATATAACAAAGCATCATTATCTTACTCCGAAACTTTTCCACTTCTTTGACTTGAACTTGAACTAACAACGATAGTTCGCGTAGTTTGTGTAGTATGCGTTCGAGAGTTCGACGAGTTCGAATAATACGTCTTTGTTGTGATTTTTCGCATTTTCACGCACTTTGCCTCAACCGCACGCTCAACTGAATAGATTCAACTGAAGAAGAATAATTCGTGATGCTCTTCAAATGAACTTAATGTGGTATTTACCCAGCTATGTATTACATATCCTGATAATAATGATAACAGCTCCATTGAAGTATACACAACGCTTAGCGGAAAAATGCTATAAAATATTAGGTTGAAATTGTTCTTTCTTATTTTATGGCTATCTGATGTGTGTATTAAGTTAGAATTGAATTTCGATGTTCTTAAACTGATAAATAATCTTTATTGTTCTTTAATTGAAGCTTATGTGTACATTAATAAATAAGGAAATCTATTCGTCATGCTCACTCATCGGAAGGGAATTTTAACATATATTTTGTCCTAACTAAAAATAATTTTAGGTTCTTCCCTGTATAATGCTGTAATAATTGTTCACATGACCAAATTATCATGAGTAATATTCTGACCTTACTTTTTTGTAAGTTTCATACTCGAAATTGCACTTTTAACTAAAGATTTGCGTGCAGTTGATTGCGAACATCTACCTATGAAAAAAAGATAATAAAATAAGCTTTAATGAGAGAATTTCACAAGAAAATGGGAAAAAACGTAGTACCGTGATCAATTCTCAATAACAACTCAATATCCGTTGATATATTAATTATAGCAATTACTCTGTGAAATTTAGATTGATTTGAATAAGGAAAGCTCCATTGCTTCCGAGTACAAAAAACAATTTTAAATAATAATAGCAAATGTTGAATCACTAAATTTTTACACTCGACACTATCCAAGCGTCATCATAGTAAACTTTTTACGGATTAAGCTACTCCCTGACTATAAATTGAAGTTGATCAAATGATCGCTTCATTCAACGACATTCATTCTTAATAACTTTAAGTACATAAAGCACATGAAGATGCTCTAATTCATCAATACAATCCTTGTTTTTGCAACCCTCACTTGGTCACAATAAATTTCATATGAGTTATAATTTTAACTATCCATGGAAAAATTCGTTCCCCCATCAGATACGAGGTGTGTTCAAAAAATATCACGAATTTTTTTTTTTTTTTTAAATTATTTATTTATTCATGAATATCTATTTTGTCCCCTTCAAAGTAATCCCCATGAGATTTTATACACTTGTGCCAACGGTTTTTCTAATCTTCGAAGCACTTCAAAAAATCATTTTTTTAAATCTTGTTCAGCTCCTCCTTCGATGCCGTCTTTATCTCGTCAAGCGTAGCGTAACGTCGTCCTTTCATGGGCCTCTTCAGTTTAGGAAACAAGAAAAAGCCACAGGGGGCCAGATCTGGGGAATACGGTGGCTGCGGCATCATTAGTGTGTTGTTTTTGGCCAAAAAGTCGCGCACAAGCAACGATGTGTGAGCAGGGGCGTTATCGTGGTGCAAAAGCCAATTTTTGTTCTCCCACAAATCCGGGCGTTTCTGGCGGATTGCTTCGCGCAAATTGCGCATAACTTGCAGGTAATATTCCTTATTGACCGTTCTTCCCTGTGGCAAGAACTCATGATGCACCACGCCCCTGCAATCGAAGAAAACTGTCAGCAAAACTTTCACATTCGACCGAACTTGGCGCGCTTTTTTCGGTCTTTGTTCATGCGGCAGCTTCCATTGAGATGATTGAGCTTTGGTTTCCACGTCATAACCATAAACCCACGATTCGTCACCAGTTATGACCCTCAGGAGCAAATTTGGTTCGTCGCGGACAGAGTTTAACATCTCATTAGCAATGTTCATGCGTTGCTGTTTTTGGTCGCAATTGAGCAATTTTGGTACGAATTTCGCGGCGACCCGTCTCATGCCCAAATCGTTGATAAAAATCGAATGGCACGAGCCAATCGATATGTTTAGGTCCTCAGCAACTTCTCTAACGGTGATTCGACGATTGGCCAATACCATTTTCTCCACTTCATTAATTTTTTCGTCTGTTGTTGAAGTGCTCGGGCGTCCGGCACGCTCTTCGTCGTTCACATCTTCTCGGCCTTCTAAAAACATTTTGTACCACCGATAAACGTTGCTTTGGTCCAAGGTAGCTTCTCCGTATGCCACAGTCAACATTCGGAATGCATCTGCGCACTTTATTTCGTTTTTCACACAAAATTTGATACACGTTCTTTGATCCATTTTTTTGAATAAGTAAAAATCGAAGACGATTGAAAACACGTGCAACTAAAGCAGCTATCACCAATTAAGTGAACATTCGAAATGGCCGAGCTTGTCGGCATAAGTGACAGACATGAGTACCATTATAACGCCACAAAAAAGTCGAAATTCGAATATACGGAACCCGCGAAAATTTAAAATTCGCGATACTTTTTGAACACACCTCGTATATGTATCTTCAGGTGGTGGATTGAGAGGTGGCCTAACTGGGAAGCCGGCATGTAGGCGAGAAATAAAATACCAATCATGAAACAACACCGACTAACTTATGGATGATACAAAACAAAATATAGAGTTTTCGATTAGGGACATAACAATTTCGTATCTTTAGATGAATGCACCCTTAAACTTTTTTAAATAAACCGTCAAGCCAACACGTTAGTTGAAGTCAACATTTTCATAATGATAACGTTCATGAACGAGCAGCGTTTCAATATTATTAAATATTACTGATTCGGTGGTCACAACTTTAAGAGCGCTTACTCCAATTTTCGGTCGAAATAATCGCCCCACCCCACAGGCTGGGCGTACTATAGTGGATAAGTTCGAGTTCGAATTTTTACTATTGGACGTTTTGATGCAAAAAAATATGTCGTTCCGCTCGCAGCAAAGGAAATATCACAGTCGTAAAAGCATAGAATCAAACTGAACCAAATCAGTCGATTCGACGTCATTGTCAAGAATTGGGCATCCCTCAAATGACACTTTGGCGTATTTTGTGGAAAGATCTTGGCCTACATGGTTACGAGATTAAATTGACTCAATAACTTATGCCACTTGATCATTCGAAACTTCTTCAATTGGGCTCTGTCAAAGCTTGAAGAATTTCATCGAAAAATCATCTTCAGTGATTAAGCTCATTTCTGGCTCAATGGCGTTGTGAATAAGCAAAATATGCATTATTGGTCGGCAACAAACTCACATGTGCTTTGTAAAAGATAGTTGCATTACTGTTTAGTACAGTTTTCATGCCGGAGGTGTGATTGGGCCGTATTTTTTCATGGATCAATGGCTGCCATGTTATCTTCAATGAATAGTGCTATCGTGTTATGTTGGAAGATTATTTGTGGCCAGAATTAGATGGACTTGATATCAAAAATATGTGGTTTCAACAAAACGATACCACTACCTACACAGCATGCCTCACAATCGATTTATTGAAAGGCAAATTTGGTGAACGTGTTTTTTCGAAAAATAGTCCGGTCGACTGACCGCTTCGTTCATGTGATCCAATGCCCTTAGACTTCTTTTTATGGAGTTATATCAAGTCACTGGTCCATGCCAACAGACCCGCAACATTAGACGAGCTCAAAGACAACATCCAACGTGAAATTGCCAACGTTCCGGTCAAAATGTTTGCCAGAGTGATAGAAAATTGGGTCCGAAGAATCGACCGTTGTAAACGGGCTGGTGGTGGTCATCTGACTGAAATCAAATTTCATTCATAGACTGTAATGCTTGAGTGTAGTCACAATAAATTTGAGCTCAATATCGCAAATATTTCTGTCTCTTATAAATAGATAAAATTGTAATCTCCGTAATGGGAAACCCTTTGAACTAACATTCTGCCAATGCAAGAAACTAGATAGCACAAGTGAGATACATTTTATATGCAATCGCACACCGTGTTTGAAAGCAAGAAATAAAAATAAAACTCTAAGCATGGAAAGGCTTGCATTATTGACAACACATTTAAAAAAATGGTCATTGACTTCATGCCCATTAGCGAAAGGATCTGTGCAATTTGGATCCAGACAAACTTCCTCAATCTATAGCTGATCAATTGTCGAGCGCCTACAAGAGGCAAGGAGTATATAATCAAGAGCAAATTTTCCACCACCTTGGATTGCACTTTTAATTCATCACCATCTTACATTATTAAAATTTTAATGGGTGACTACAACGCAAAAATTGACCAAAAACGGCGCATAGTGGAACAACCCGAGTAAACAGCCTTTATGCAGTGACCAGCAATACAGACAGCACTTGATAGACTTTTACCATTGGCAGGTGCCACACATTAGGCTCTACCAAAGCATCTACAAGAGTAAGCATCCCTAGACGGTCGTAAATTTACATAAAATAATGTAATGACATTCAAATCATGTGGAAGATAGTAAGAAACTCTATAAAAGACACAACTGTAAAGATCTTTGGGCAACAACCACTACAAATAGGAACGACTGGTACGATGAAGTATGCAACGAACCATTTGAGAAAATCCTCGTTGGCACTACCAGCCGGAGAGGCGAATTTCTCTTAGGCATCACCGTTTTAATAAGGAATATAAAAATTTGATTGACTACCCTTTTAAAACCAAGCCCCATTTATTAAAAAAATTATGTTGCATATTTGCTTCTAATGTAAACCATTTCAAAACATGAAAATTTTCATCAATTTTTAATCGCTACTAGAATCAAAATTTGCTTGTTTCCTAACCTATGGGGCCGCCATTTTGAATTGAAGCGTTTCATGTGCAACTTTTATAAATTATATGCTTCTTAGAGTACTATCGATTAATTTGCCAAATCTTCTTAAGCTTGGAGTTATACTATCGACAGAATAAAAATATTTGGATTTATTGAGAATGACAGCTTAATATATCGGGTTCTTCAATAATTAATGCCGTTTTTAGGGTTTTGTAAAATAATTTTACAAAACCCTACTAGTTTCGCGACCAGTCTGTCCGTCTGTCCGTCTGTCCGTCCGTCCGTCCGTCCGTCCGTCCGTCCGTGTGTCACAGCAGTTTTTCTCGGAAACTACTTAAGCTAGAAACATCAAATTTTGTGTGTAGGTGTAAAGTGATGATCTCTTCAAAGTTCAACTACAAAAAAATTTTATAAGGTATTTAAGGGGGGTCTCCCCATATAGGAGAGTGACCCCCCGAAAAAAAAATTTCATTGAAGGTAGCCGATATGGGTATCAAATGAAAGGTCTTGATGAAAAATTTTCAAAACAGGTCTTAGTTTGGCAAAGTTTGCTTCGAGGGGCGCAAAGGGAGGGGAAATGTACGAAAAATGTGTGTCCCCCCCCCTCGCGATTGGACACCTGTGATCCGAAAAATCTGAAAAAAATCAGGGATGTAGGCCTTGATGAGTACAACAACAACAAATACGTGAGGAGTCGCAATTCACTCAACTTTGTTAGTAATAGTATGATTTATCGATTTTATGTTTTCTTGAATAAAATCTTAACGGTACCCTTATATATTATAATGAAATTCAGTACGTAGATGTCTATTTATAAGGTTAATCTCTCCTGAAAGTTTCATAAAGATTGAATCATATTTAGCGAAGTTATAGCGGTTTGAATTTTCCTGTATTACTATGGAAGAATATGCGCTGCATTTATTACTATGGCAACATATGGCTATGGAACAACATGCGCCTTTTACCGACTCAGACACTACAATTTTGCTAGGATTTGCATGAAAATTTCAGGAATGATAGGTGTCATGTATATCTTTTAGAATCGGTTCAGTTAGTGGTATCAGTAATCGTAAAACAAAATAGTGGCCGTTTTAAATGCGAAGATTGAATAATTTTGAGTTATTTTTTCCCAACTTCAACGTTTAAGGTGCATGCTTTGAACACTTGATTCAATTGAATGAATGACTGAAAATGAGTACCTACAATTAATGCTCATAAGTGAAACAAGTCAAGGAGGTGGGAGAGAGCTCCTAGCAAAAGGGTTTTGTAACCATTCTAGGATTCGAAAAAATTGGCCATTGATCGATGATAACAGTACAGGAGAGTGGCCCCTGAAAAAAAAATTCATCAAACGTAGCCGATATGAGTATGAAATACAAGTTTTCATGGGAGCTTTTCAAAACAGTTGTTGAACTGTCAGTTTTTGGTTTAGTGGGGACACAGGGGTTTTCTCCGTTGCAGATGGACATCTGAAATAATTATCAGGGGAGATATTTATGGGTATAACAATACCAAAAACCTCAGAAGTCGAAATTTGTTCAACTTTGTTAATAATAGTATGAGCTTCGTATTTCATACTTTCTCCAATAAAATCGTCTTTGACATGTTTCTTGATTTGATTCGATCTGCGTGACTGCAGTTTGTTAATTTGAATACAAAACCCTTCTGACATGAGCGTAGGTCTGTTTACCCAACTTATTTTTCATGTTTCTCAAAGTAAATCTATTTAATATTACCTATTGTAAAAATAAACATAAATCAATAATATATTGACCAATTTGTTTTCATTCAATTTTGATAGTTGACAATAGTAGACATTTGAATCAGTAATTTAGTTCCTTGGAAGCAGCTGAAAATAGACTAAACCCTTGTAACCCCACCATACAGAAAAGATAATCTTCTTTTGGTGAATATTGGCTTTGTATGTCGATTGTGGGGGCTCATCTTGCTTGATCCATGATCGTTTTTGGACAATGTTATCGTAAATAATCCATTTTTTATCACCCGTTTTGATTCTTTTTAGAAATTGGTCGTTTTGATTAAGATTCAGTCGAAAGTCGCATATGTTAATGCGTTTGATGAGGTAGACTTCTCCGGATTCCTGAGGCACCCGAACATCCAGTTTTCACGTAATCATGCGGTTTTAAGTGCAAGTAAATGGTTGAGTTCGATATATCAAATGCTTTTTCTTGAGTTGTCATACGGTCAGTTTGGATTAACGTCTTTATTTTGTCGTCATCAGTAGTAGTTGGACAACCAGTATGCGGTGCGTCTTGCACATCAAAATTCCGTGAACGGAAGCGAGCAGATCAACGCTGACACTCGCGTTTAGTAAAGCAGTCCTCGCCATAAACTGCACACAATTTCCTCCGAGCTTGCACCGCATTTTTGGCCTTCCGGGAGTGAAACAATAAAGTATGCCGATAATGCTCTCTTTAATCGTCCATTTTCAAGTTTATTTTTAACTAACTTATTGTTCACTAATGACGTTCAGTTTTTGACTTAGGATAGTCCAAATCCTAATCTTTAAAATAGTATATAATAATATAAGACACGCAATGGAATACGCAGTTCACGTTATCTATGTAAACAAATTGGGTAGACAGACCTACGCTCATGTCAGAAGGGTTTTGTATTCAACTTATAAAATGCAGTCACCAGCAACGAATAAAATCAAGAAACTTGTCAAAGATGATTTTATTGAAGAAAATATTAAATTCTGAGGTATATGTTATTGTTATACTCAAAAATATCTCCCTTGATAATTTTTTCAGATTTTTTAGATCACACGTGTTCATTTGCGTGGGAGGAAATAAATTTTACATGTATTTCCCCCCCCTGTGCCCCCACTGAAGCAAAAACTGTCAGTTTAAGAAATCTTTTGAATAGCTCTTATAAAGAATTTTCATTTGATACTCATATCGGCTACGTTTGATGAATTTTTTTTTTCAGGGGCCACTCCTCTGTACTGTAATCATCGATTCATGGCCTATTTTTTCGAACCCCTTTTGCCGTTTTGCTAGGATCGCTCTTTTGCCTTCTCGACATATTTTACTTATGATTATTAATTGTAGGTACTCATCTTCAGTCATTCATCGAATTGAATCAAGTGTTAAAAGCATGCACCTTAAACGTTGAAGTTGGGGAAAAATAACTCAAAATTATTCAATCTTCGCATTTAAAACAGCCACCATATTGTTTTACGATTGCTGATACCACTAGATATTCGTGGTACCTATCATTCCTGAAATTTTCATGCAAATATTAGCAAAGCTGTAGTGCCTGTGTCGGTAAAAAGCGCATATTGTTCCATAGCCATATGTTTGCTGAAAATTCAAATCGCTATAACTTCGTTAAATACCATTCGATAACTTTAAGAACAGATTGATCTTATAAATAGTCATCTGTGTACTGAATTTTATTGAATTTAAGGGTACTGTTAAGATTTTATTCAAGAAAACGTAAAATCGATATATCATACTATTACTAACAAAATTGACTGAATTTCGACTTGTCGCGTATTTTTTAATGTTGTACTTATAAAGGCCTACATCCATGATTTTTTCTGATTTTTCGGATGAAAGATGTCTAATTGCGAGGGGAGTACGCGAAAAGTTCGTACATTTCCCCTTCCCCTGCCCTCCTTGGTACCGATAAGGCAATTTTAAGACTCGTTTTGAAAAGATCTCATTGAAACCTTTCCAATTATTCCCTACGTGACTACCAATGGTGAAATTTTTTTTTAAAGGGTCACCTCCCTATATGGGGAGACCCCCTTAAACCCCTTTGAAAAATTTTTCCACCACAAAACTTTCAAGACTAGTCTGTGTGGTCTAGTGGTTAGAGTATGAGACGCATAAGCCGAAGGTCCCAGGTTCAAATCTCGTTGGTGAACAACGTGATTTAGTTCAGGAGATTTTTCGGACAGACTACGAGTGTTCACTCAGTGGTGATATGTACTGATTTAATCAGATTATATCATAGCAGAGACACGGGAGCATGGTACTGACCAAACTAACTTCCGCAAAAATCAATATGGTCATGAAAATGAGATACTCTATCTCTAAGCGAAGGTCCGAGAAGGGTTGTAGTGCTAAAATCAATAAGAAGAAGAAAACTTTTAAGAAGTCACCACTTCGGACCTTTTCACAAAGTTTCATTGCTGTAGCTTCTATAGTTTCGGAGAAAAGGTGCTGTGACATATAGACGGACGGACGGACTGACGGATACAGGTCGTGACTGTAATAGGGTTTCGTATTTAAGTACAAAACCCTAAAAACGATATGAGTTATCGAACAACCCAACAATTCAATGATGGTCTGTACCAAATTTCGTTCAAATTGAAGCTACAGCTTAGAAACCACGGATTTTCTTCTCAAATGGCCGCCATTTCGTTTTCAACTGGTCGATTAGGCTGGTACAAAAACTTAACAGGGGTATTTGCCCAACACACATTACTTAAAAACTTGGTGTATATTGAAGCTTAACTTGGCCTTCATAGTGTTTACAAAATTCGTTATAATTTATATAAAATTATATTGTACGAGTATAATATAATAATATTATATATAAATATATATATATATATATATATATATATATATATATATATATATATATATATATATATATATATATATATATATATATATATTACTAAATGTACAAATAATTCTGCGAGCTACTGTGGCAATTGTTTTCATAATCATTAAGAATATCAACAAAATGAATTTACTCGAAACCGCGAGAACCCACCAAGCATGATCAACATTTGAAAGTGAGTCACTGCTCCATTCATTAAGCTGCTCGAATATACCAGCTACCTCTCGGCAGAACATTCGCCAATGTATGAAAAATGCACTGAACGGCTAGAGACCCTATATAAAGGCGAGCTGAATGAATGGGGGGATCATTCATTAGAACCGCGATAGTAAAAACTGCGATAGTGTGGAGCGAATAAAAAAGCGATATTGATGGAGTAATAGAAAAGTGATTTTCGTTGAATGTGAAGTGATTTTAGTGGACAGTTGAAGCAAAAATTGACAGACGACTTGTAAAATAGTGTAAATTAAAATTGTAAAATACTTAAATAAAAGATTGTGCATTTTTAAGTAATTAAATAAACTCTTTTAATTTAATTTAAAAGAC